>DWHU01002129.1:0-10581 GCA_018247975.1 Parides photinus
AACAGCGGTTCTGTCCGCGTAGACATCTCAGAAGTACTTCTACATACAAACAATAAAAAATCGTTCTTTTGTCAAGATTCTATTTTTAATATTGCTTACACGAAATGGCTTTATGTGTCCGTAAAGCTTTGTCTTTCATTTACGATTTAATAAATATTGTGTAATTTCTTTACTTCTGGCTGTATTCTTTGTGTTATTAGACTCACCATCGCTATAAAAAAGTACATTTAAATTTAAAACATTCTCGTATCAGATTCATGGCAGTGCCATTTGTGTTCGAGCTGCGAACGCTAATGGACTGGATTTGGACGGACACTTCGATGACTCTTCTGGATTGGCTTAAGATGGAGGACATCTTCGCGAGCGTGTTCTTGCTTAAGGTAAACTTAACTGTTTTTTGGATTGATATTCTGGACGAACATATTTTACCATCCTCGACATCGTTGTCCGCTTAACATCGTTTAACTTAATAAGATAACAAATATATTAAAAAAGTAAGTTTGTGCTCAGTGCTCCCGTTACGTTGAAGACGAGTTTCCCCAACCGCGAGGCGTCAAGAAATCTAGTACGTCGAAATATTTGTTGGGTGGTGGCGTGCTTGCATTCGTCATCGCCATCATTTGGTTCCCGCTTGTTTTCTTCGCTTTTGGAAACACTGTAAGTACGCTATCGTAAGTATGTTATCCAATATACAGAAGAGTATATCTCTGTATCGTCTATTATCGCACAGACGTCTTGACAAGCCAATTCTATCACCACAAGTGTACGTAAATATGTATACTTTTTTATTACGCCAAGTGAACCATTGCCACTTAACAAAACACTTAAAGAAATATAATATCCTTATAGTTTGTAAAAGTCATTGGAAGGTATGTGTATAATAAAACCGTTTTTTTACTTTCTAAGGTCGGTCAACCAAACCCACCGACCGATGTAACAGTAAAAATTCGTATCGGTCCGTTCCTGCCAGTGTATCAAATGTCGGCGCAGTCGCACAATATTGATATGTAAGTTTCATAATCATCGATTAAATGATTTATCATTGGCCTTTCTAAACTTCTTATGCCTCTCATCCCTCCCTATTACATCATACATAATTTTTCATTTAAAAAAAAATGTCCTCTTAAGAAATCTATGTAACTTAACCCCCTCCAACCATCGAATTGCACCCAGTGGGACGTATGCCCTACGTTGGAAAACATTGATCTAGATGAACAGAGAAATATTTATGAAACAACGGATACAACACCCTATGTCCGCTATCATTGTCATTGAAATTAGGTGGGTACATGACAGTAATATTATAATTTTTTTTTTACTTTTGCTTATTCCAGCTACACGGAGCAGGATTATACGCAGCTGAGCAACCTGTACGCACGCGACCGCACGGCGCAGACCTTCCTCTCCAACTACATGTACAACGACGTCGCTGTCATCACCATCAATCCCAACTCGACTATGAAATGGGAAATCTCGCCGCCCGAACTGGCCCGCCTTGAACAAGAGGCCGCATCCAGTATGTTTTAAAAAAAACTAACACTAATTATAAGAATTTAATTGAATGTTACCTTTAATGTTATTATTTGTGATAGATTTTATTTTTATGTGGTTTTTGCTAAGCAGTAGCGATACACATTGTGTATTTATTGATAGTAGGTATTTTTTATCAGAGACTATTTAGACAGGTACCATCACGGCGTCCGTGTCTACCGCCCATCAGTAATATATAAGCATTACTGTGTATTTAAAGGGCACCGTAGAACTCGGTAACAAGACTTAACAACTTATGTCTCTAATAGATGAAAACAAATTTGTGAAGTATTTATCATTCTATCTACCATCATATTGTTATGATAGGAATACATCACTAATACACTATATGTATACATCCTCCACTGAACAAATTACCGCAGACGATGATTAGGTTTAAGACGTCGTTTCTTTTTTTTAATGTTTATTTAGAACTTTTTATTAATGTATAGATTCCTCATTGACGGTGAAGTTCACGTACGTCATAACGCACCCGAGTAACAATGCTCAGAACCCACCAACAATGGAGGATCACCGTGAGGTCGAGCTAGAAGCTTTTGTCGACGGCAAGCCGAACCTAGAGCGAGATACGCTGCTCAAGTTGCTCACCGGCACCTCAACACCGGACACCTGGTTTTAATTTTTTTTTAATTAATGTTACATTTTAGTAGTAGAACTTACATGGTGGTAAGCGATATGCCTAACCATTATACGTGATGAGGTGAGAAGTTTATACGGCATCACGTCGAGGGATATAAGACCCTAAGTATCATTACACATAAAATATTATTGGCTGAAATTTCCATTAAGTCAACACTACTGAAATGCAACATAAAAAAGGGATTGCGTTAGCTTTGACGATATCTAACAGAAAAGTATTTGTAGGTAATTTTGTTTTCCACTCCGTAATGTTTTGTTTTCGTTTTACAAATTATACGAGTATGATAGTCGAGTTATTTATGATGTATCTAAATATGATCTTCAAACAAACTTTAGGGTACACGTGAAAACACTTTTCCCAAAGTTCGTGAAAGTGTTCAACAAAGGTGCCGCCAAACCGGCGTATCAGCTGATGCCGCCTACTACCGACGAAGGTGAACTAACGAGCTTGACAATTATTCTTAATTATTTGATTACTATGAGAATTACATTTTTATCAACTAAAATCAATAATAGTTTTGCTAAATTATTTTGCATCTGTACTGAAATGCAAAGATATACAAATTTATTTAATATACCAAATTAAAAACCAATAAACATATAAAATTAGCTGAACTTTCATCATTATTTATTATAAATGCCATTGCACATGGCGAGCTATAAACAGATAAAATACATTTATTATTCATGTCTAAGTTACAAAATTATATACTGCAGTTTAAGAATTTACTCTTCGGGTCCAGATTTCAAATTTGTTTATTATCATATTAAAATGATGAAAAGGTAATAGGGTATTATATATTATATAATAATATGGTTGGTAAAATACGATAGATGAGAACGCCCGGTTGTATCGCAACGTGGAACTGCGCCTGGAGCGGGAGGCCGGCGCCATGTACTGGCGCGTGCGCGAAGCGTGCGACACACGGGTAAGACATCGTTGCCCAACATCTATACTTACAGTTGTTTTACATTAATTAAAGAAATCTATCTCGAAAACACTTCAAAGCATTATGTTTGGTGTGCAAAAAAACATTTTATTCAAAAGTATAACATAATCATAAAATAAGCAGCTCACTTAATGTTCCCATTGCAGGGACTCGGGGCCTTCCCTCATAATGAGAGAGTTGTGGCCTTAATCCACCACGCTGGCCGAGTACGGGTTGGCGGATAATGATATTCAATTTCTTAAAACGCACATAATTCAGAAAAAGTAATCAGTGCGCGTTAGGCTCGAAACCTGCGACCTCCGAATCAGAGGCCGAGGTCCCTGATCCCTCGGCCATCGCGGTATTATATACATATGTATATGTAAATATATTTTGAATATTGGATATATATAGGTATATATATATTACACATAGTATCATAAAAAATTATAGCACTATGAGATTTAGAAAAAACTAATACAAAATTAGCCCGTTTCTTGTAGTGTCTTTCAAAAGACCAATATCCGGCAATTTTCATCCATCAGATCTGTTATGTTGATGATGAGGGGACAGAAAATTAAAGATATTAATGTATATAATAACCCGCCTAAATGCTTTCAAAGGTTACAATTTTATATAAGTCTGTATTAAAATTTAAAAGGAGAAATAAATAAAATAACAACTATACATTAAAATGATATAAATTCACTTGTTAATAATTCTTCGTAAATTTATAAATATAAAGACAAGAAGTATAACTCGTACAAAAAAAAACTTTACTCATTAAATGTAAGTTTACAAAAAAAAATTAAAATCATTGTAAATCTTTTTTAGTGATTTATTTCATGGTTTCTTAGATTAGTGTTCTTGATTAATTTATCATCATCTACTTTATCTGTATATTGTTCTTGTTAGGATCCAATGGCGACGATACCTATGAACAACTGCGACATGCTCGTCATGTACACATTCAACGACAAACTGTTCCCGGAGACGCTTAACTTCATATCAGCTGGAGGGTGAGTACAGGAACGTATGAGAAATACGAAATAGAGCGATTCATAAAGATAACGTCACGGAATTCGTGTTAATTATTTTATTAATACACGTTTCTGCTCTCAGAATCATCGGTTTATATACGACGTTCGTGTTCCTCGCGTCACGCGTGCTGCGCGGCTTCTTCTCCGGCATCTACACGAAGATCATGTTCGACGACTTGCCCAACGTTGACCGCGTGCTTCAACTATGCTTGGACATATACCTCGTGCGTATACTTCATAAAGCAAAATCGCCTTTCATTGTTTATAGTTTTTTATATAAGAATCTAACTACAATCACTTTCGCGCAAACTGTATTCTTTCCTCGAAAAAACCACCCATATAAAAAAAATGTTTTTGGTTTTTATTTTTAGATTTGCTAACTTTAATAATTCTCGATATTCAGATTCACATTTATTAATGGTAATCGTTACTACAATGGAAAAGATTTAAATATCAGACTATTAGTATTTGTCATCGGATTAATATATCTAATATCATTTTATTACTTTCAGGTACGCGAAGCGCTCGAACTCGCGCTCGAAGAAGATTTATTCGCGAAACTGGTGTTCTTGTATCGCTCGCCGGAGACCATGATAAAATGGACCAGACCGAAGGAGGAGCCCGAGGAACAGAGGGCGCTGCCCCCCTCACGTTAACGATAAGTCACAACGAGACACAATACTGGAGATTACTATTCTCTTGTAGCACGAGTCTTCGAAAAGATAAACAAATGATGAAATATTTAATGTATACAGCGGCATAAGAAAGGATCAATAACTTCAAACAAATTAAAAGCCTGTCGATTATAACTTTTAAGCAACGCAATGCAGATATAATGCCTAAGAGTTAAAAAGAAGGAGGTAAAACTTATTAATTGCGTATTAAGAGTTTCATCATCATTACACCATATTGTCGTCCACTACAGGACATTATCACATAGAGAATGACGAAAAACGTTTAGACGTAAATGATAGATTATTTCCTGCCATCCAATATTTACATAACTATGAGAGATTATATAGATATTAGATTAAAAAGCATGAGAAGTCGCCGTAGCTCATTTTGTACGCTATACGTTTCAGAGAGGCGCAGATTCTTACTTAATTGAGTTTAAGCTTCCGGTACAGTATCACGTGAGAATATCAGCATATTCTAAGAACAGACTTCGTGGATATCTGTAATGGCCATCACTAGGCCAGTGTGGCGGAAAAATTGCGTACTCCCCTTTTGAGTCAAGACCACGATCCTAAAAGCTGTGGAACATTAAGAGGGTTTGTAGTTGTATTATACTTTACGTCGGTTTGGATAGATGCGTAAGTTGTACAGTAAGGGTTAATTAGGTGAAATAAGAGTAATAGCGGTGCTTTAAAGTCCCAGCCTCTTCTATAAATTATTGTAGAACATTTCGTGAACAGCATATTGTGCATGTAGTATTTAATACGCGACAACTTTCCTATTGATGATTTATATTTAT
The DNA here is from genome assembly GCA_018247975.1 of Parides photinus. NCBI lineage: Eukaryota > Metazoa > Arthropoda > Insecta > Lepidoptera > Papilionidae > Parides > Parides photinus. The sequence goes on from DWHU01002129.1 coordinate 5,634, forward strand.
ATTAGTATAATAGTACTTAATAATACATTTCCAATCTATGACCTACCAAATGCTCTCTTAGCAATATTAATTTATATCTACATTAAGAATATTTAATTATGAGTTACTTTTTATGAATAATTTATTAGATTCGTTATTTGTACCGGACAAGTTTATTTTCTAATTTTAATTGAATTTCTATATATTATTTAGCCTGGCGTCAATTTCTATGAAAATTATGGAATGTATATATGTTTCAATTAATTTATTTTTTAAAAGTACGTAATTGTTTTTATAACAGCAATTCTGACTATGTACCTTAATGAATCGTATTTAATTTTTGAACAATAAAAAGGATAAAATTATATGCAATTTACGCAAATAATCTCAGCGTTGTTTTACTGCAAAATTTTATTTCGTTTATAACATACAACCTTATTTATTGATTAAATCTCAAATGTATAGTTTATTTACGTTAAAATATATGAAAGTTTTTATTTATTGTAATCTAGAGTACTGCTTTTTGAATCTATACACAACTGCAATTTATACATGCATCAAATATTATAAATTAAATAAGTATGAAGTTTTATTGTACAATTTTATATTGTAATTGTTGTATTAAGCTGCATTTAATGTTGTGAATTTGGCGTAATAAAAATCAATGTAAACATTTTTAAGTTTTATTTTTAAACATAATACATTTTAAAATATATTAATAAATCTATCAGTTCACTACCATCAATCTCGGTGCAATATTCATGGACATGAGCTCCTGGAACAGTAACTTCGCTGCGTAAGGCAACCTTACTTGAGAGATTTGAGTTTTATTCTTGCATCCCTTGCATTCGAACGTGTTGTTTCTTAAGTTAGCGATGGCAATCAAACCGCAAAAGTTGCAAACGTGTATGCGGTAAGGATCAGATACTTCAAATAAACGCTCCCTGAGGAATTGTGCGGCGCCATGAGCGATTTGACAATCGCGTTCCATCTCTCCGAAACGTAAACCTCCGTCCCTGGCTCTCCCTTCCATGGGTTGTCTTACCAAAATTTGAACAGGCCCTCTAGCTCTGGAATGGATTTTGTCGTCCACCATGTGTTTGAGGCGCTGATAGTACGTGGGACCTAAGAATACTTGAGCGTTAATTTTACGTCCAGTATGCCCGTTATACATAACTTCATTTCCTCGTAGATGATAACCATATTCTTGCAACAATGACGATATTTTTTGCACATTTACGGCATCGTTGAAGGGTGTCGCGTCGCCAATTTCTCCTTTGTTGGAGGACACTTTACCTTGAATACATTCAATCAAGTGACCGATTGTCATACGGGATGGAATAGCGTGTGGGTTGATTATGATATCGGGTGTGATACCTTCACACGTAAATGGCATGTCCTCTTGTCTGTATTGAATTCCGCAAGTACCTTTTTGACCGTGACGGGAAGCGAACTTATCACCAATTTGAGGGATACGAACAGATCTTACGCGAATTTTACAGAATTTATAACCTTCACTGTTAAGAGTTAACATAACTTGATCGACAATACCAGTTTCGCTGTTGCGCAAGAACGTCGATGCATCACGTTTGGTGTAACGTTTTGTTGTGCCTTCTAACTCATCATCATTTTCGGGTAAGGTTATAGTTTTACCAATTACAACATCATCACCTGATACACGAATACCAGGTGCTATTATACCGTCGTCATCTAATTTATCATATAAAGCATTTCTCATCCCCTGGCACGTCTGCCTAGTTGGTTTTTCGAATTGTTCTTCCTGATCACCGATTCTTTTTGATTCCGAATCTTTATAAGATCGGTAAAATACAGATCTGAAAAATCCTCTTTCCACAGCAGATGCATTTAAAATAACACTGTCCTCTTGGTTGTAGCCAGTGTAACAGAGAATAGCAACAATTGAATTGATACCAGCTGGCAATTCTCTGAAACGTAGATATTCCATAGAACGTGTGGTGACTAAAGGCTTATGTGGATAGTACAAGACATGAGCTAATGTGTCCATCCTTACATGGAAGTTAGTAATATAGACTCCCATGGCTTGCTTACCCATAGCACTTTGATATGTGTTCCTTGGACTTTGGTTGTGATCAGGGAATGGTATAATAGATGCACACACTCCCAAAATCATCGCTGGATGAATTTCGCAATGAGTGTATGTTGTACAATAAGCATATTCTTTAACTTGTGCTAGATCATCAGGGCTCATAGCTATCATAACAGTTTCCTCTTCCAATGTATCAATGTACTCCACTACACCACTGGCAACTAAATTTTGCCAACCATAGTTATTATAATCTCTTTCTTTAAGATGGTCAATATGTTTTTTCTTTAACAGCAGAGCTCCATTTTCTACAATTAATAAAGGTCTACAAATTCTTCCAGCATCAGTATAAATTCTAATTTCACGATCTCTGATGTCACGAATCATGCTGACTTCAGACACTATTATATCCATTTGTCGTCGTAGTTTTCTTAAAGTAGCCATTAGTTGTTCAGGATCTCGATGAATTCCAACCCAACAACCATTTACAAAGATTTTTGTTGCATCTGCAATAGCAGATGGAGCAATTTCTTCTAAATTTTCCATTGACCACTCTTCCAAAAACTCCAAGATTGGCGAAGGCTGACTACCAACAGAAATATAAGCCATTAAGGCCAAATTTTTCACCAACCCAACAGCAGCACCCTCTGGAGTTTCAGCAGGACAAATCATACCCCATAATGTATTATGTAGTTGACGAGGCTTGGCCAATTTCCCATCTCTACCAATTGGTGAATTGACACGTCGTAAATGTGACAATGTAGATGCAAATGTCAATCTATTTAATACTTGTGATACTCCTGCTCTTGCCTGATGGGCTTTCTTTTGATCTCCCCAGTTTCCTGTTGCAAGAGAATAACGTAATCCATCAGTAATTATTTTAGTTTTTATTGCTAATTCAAGATTAAAATCTTTTCCTCTGTCAATAAACTTTTGTGCATACATTCTTACTTCTTTTAACAAGTTTTTGAAGAGTCCTCTAAAAAGAAATGCTAACAGAGGTCCAGCAAGATCTAATCTTTTATTCCCATAATGATCTCTATCATCTAATTCACGACGTCCAAGGGCAGCCAACAATAGTCTATGCACCATGTATCCAAGAAAATAAGCTTTTTTAGTCTCACAAAAGTCCGAGACACCAACATGAGGTAACATTTCTTTCTGCAAAATTTCACGAGCATACTTTATACGTCTTTCTTTAGTTACTCCTGGACGAGCCCCTCTGGCACCAATAAAATTAAGAGCCACATTTTGTTCTTGAATAACAAAAGCTTCATCTAAAGAAGGCTTTACCATTTCCATCATTTCAGGGTCATCAAAATCATATATAATGTGCTCCAATATATCTCTATCAGCTACAAAACCTAGAGCTCTAAAAACAATCATTATAGGAATTTCTTGTTTAATGTATGGTACAATGGCTATAATTCTCTGTCCAATTGCAGATTTCTTTATACTCTGGCCTCCCCTTGCCATCATGTTTACCCACAAAGTTGATGTTGGTCTGGAACTGTGTTCTAAACATGAACGGATTTCAGTTTTATAAGCATACTTGCCATCTTTCATACTAAAGACATACACTGTATTAGTTGCCATTTTCTCTTGAGCAATCAACACTTTTTCAGATCCGTTAATTATGAAATAACCACCAGGATCAAGGGGGCATTCATTCAACTCAGTAAGATCTCTGTCAGTTAAATTACTTAATAAGCAATATGTTGATCTTAACATTATCGGAATTTTTCCAATAAATGTTTTTTGATGTTGTGTTTCTATCGGATCTTCATTTTCTTTAACAATAGTTTTTGTAATATCAACATACAATGGCGCAGAATAAGTTAAATTACGCAGCCGAGCTTCGTTGGGCATCATGGGGGACGGAGCACCATCTTTTTCCCAATGAGTAGGTTTGGATAGATAGATTTGATCGAATTTCAATAAATATTTCGGAGGTGTTTCTATTTCTCCTGATGAATGTTGCGCTTCTGCTTGTAATTCTATAGGAGGAGAATCTTCGACAATTCGTTGTACAGACATCTGGATAAATTCATCAAAACTATCTAGTTGTTGACGTACTAAACCCTTTTCATCAAAGTAAGCATTAATAACAATCCAACACGCTTCTTGCCACAGTTCTGAAGAAATTTCTTCATTGTCGTCTTCCTCAAACTGGTCGTCCTCGGTGTCATACATAGTGAGAAATTAATTTGTAATCAAACTTTAGAGTTTTTGTGAAAATCTGATTTACAATTACGTATGATATCCAACAACATAAAATATAACTACCGCAGTGGACGCCAGCACGTAACGCACCTAGTGCGATAAAATGGCGTTTTTGTACTTTTTAGTTTTTATTAAATGTTCTGTAGCTACAAGGTCTTTAGCCAAAATGATGTTAGTACAAAAATAATTATACTAATAATTATTGCATCAATTGTATGGTTAAATTTAAAATTTTGTAATCTATTCGTCAATGTTTTGGTAAATGTGATTTTTGTTTCAGAATCCTTCAAAACTTGGAAAAATAACAATTCATAATTAAAATAGCTATTGATGGATTGGGATTTAATTAATAAAGAGAAACTTAACTGAATTTCAGTTTATAATGATATATACGTTTGTGATTATTAATTATACATAAACTGTCTTGTTTGCAGGCATAATTAATGAATATAGTGTCGAATCCCATAATAAGACAACTCAAAATAATTTAAATAAAACAATTTTTTGTAATAATGTGAAGTTATTAATATTTAATGTTCATTTTTTTTTCATTAAAATCATTAATATTAGCAATTAGAGCTATAAAACTTAATAATGTTTTTGTTCTTGACAATGTTAATTATTAATAAAGTATGTTAAATTCGAAGCTAAAGTTTGAGCTTACCAAGTACGTCACTGCTT
>DWHU01002130.1:0-10579 GCA_018247975.1 Parides photinus
ATAAATAGAAAAGAAATGTATAAAGTAGAATAAGCAATAGAATAAGGAAAAATTGTACATATGATGTTTAAAATATATTAAAGTGGGTGTGTCCTCATTTAATAGCGTGATGTATGAGAGAAGGAAATAGAATGTAGTATGTGTATGAATGATATGAAAAAAGATACGAATGCAAACGATGTGAAAAGTGAAAAGGAAGGACTCAAACCTCTGTAGGTTTAAGGAGAGTAAAAGAAGTTTCAAAAGAAATTAAAATGCCCAGGCCCACCTACGCCCGGGGAACAAGATTTTAAAAAAAAATTGGTACAAAAGCTGCCATTTTTAACTTCGTGTGAAGAAGCCGTGATAGCCGAGTGGTTTGGGACCCCGGCCTCCAATTCGGAGGTCGCGGTATCGAATCCGGCGCGCACCAATGACTTTTCTGAATTATGTGCGTGTTAAGAAATAAAATATCACTGGCTTTATCCGCCAACCCGCACTTGGCCAGCGTGGTGGATTATGGTCAAAAACTCTCTCCATTAGGAGAGAAGGCCCCGTGTCCCAACAGTGGGAACATTCAGAAGGTTGTAAAAAAAAATGGGATCGTGTATGTATGTTATCTCAGAAACGACACGGTCATAGAACATATGTGATCCTCCAACTAGCAATGGCTATCATGTCTCATAAAATAGTCTTAACATATTCATTGTGAGAGAAGATCCTGTATAACAGGTGTAAGAACGATAATAATGATGTCTGTTTACTTTATTTATATTATTTTATATAGTTTTCACATTAATTGCCGGTAATGTAATAAAAACTGAAACCCAAAGAGTTATTCTTATAAAATCACTATAAAACGCCAATAGCTTCACGCCGCTCTCCTCCGCGCATATATTTATCACAGCCCATAAACAAGACCTGAATAAAGACGCCTTATTATTTTAAAATTTACGACCTACGTGTACGTAAGAGCACTGCATCTATTGATTTTTATTTGGTTTTAGCTGAAGATAATGGACGCTTTTATGCAAATGCGGACTCCGCAGTGCATCATATTCTGAGCCAGTAAGCAAAAAGGCAAATTGGATAAAAATCCACAATTTTTAGCCACGTAAGTTAAAGCTTAAAGTGCATTTTAAAATGTAAATTTGTTATGGTAAATTTGAACGGTAATGCGTTTGAGCCATACGCAGCTGTTGGATATTTTGTATAATGTTTGCTTAATATGTTTAAAAGTTTTTACTTTAACCGGCAACTTGATTAAAGTGTTTTTTAATTTTATCTTCTTGTTTTAGTTCAATTACTTGATATGGAGCTGAATAACTTCAATACTAGTTAATTTTTGCATAGTATATCTGTATTAACAATAAGTTTACTAATTTTTAACATTTAAAAAGTTTTGCGTTCTTCGTTCGACTGTGTTACAAAGTTTGGTTGTCGTTAGACTTTTTTCGAACCTACCTAGCTAACTAGCTCCAATCCTCATATCTTATACCAACCGACATAAATTTATTGCTGTCTTCTGTCTGCGAACACATATATAACAATAGCTAAAATATACTGGACGAACACGCCTCATCATCTTTGTGATTTAACTCGCGAAATTGAGGTCAAGTGTTAACAAATAAAATAATACACATTTATATGCAAATCAGATTCCCCAAGATAAAATAAATAACAGATTGAAAGTCAATGTCCCGAGTCAATTCAATATCTTAAACACGTCCGGAATATAACGCCAGGGTAAATTTAACATTTGTTTATTTGCATCTATCTCAGATGCTTGGCATACAATAGATCAACTGCCAAAAGCAACGCCGCGGATATTACCGTGAGACATTTAATTTTCTACGTGAAAGGATAAGGCGAGCTGTATTTCCCCGAGCATCCTGGAGCGGCACTGCTCAAATTGTATTACGGTACGCCTTAAATAGGAACACGGACATAGAAACAGGTCGGAATGACATGCAATAACCACGGACGAATCACATCTATTCATTTCTAATGCATCACATTTAATTTTTTACTCGATGTCATTACAGTACTTTCTTATACATCTCGAGACGTCTACACAAGAATTTCTTTCGTCCCTTACTCTTCTCTATTGAGACGTCCTTTTAATTATAGTTCTTACTGATCAAGTCTTTTCAAACATCCTGCTCAACATATATAGTCGCTATGATTTACATGTCATAATGATTTATTACAGAATTGGAGTCTTAAGTACACAGTTTATTTACTATCACACATATTTAATAATGTTGTGAAGTACATACGAAAGTACTAAATATATTCTTCAAAATTTGATGAAAAAAAAAAGAAATATAATATATTAAAATGTTTTGGATCTCGTCCTAAAATTAGTTACGGCAAAACGCCATTAATTGTGCCTTTTTTTAATATACATCTATGTGACTGTTATTAATATAATATTTTTTTTCTTTAGTCTGAAATGATAAGCCATCGATAACTGTGGTAAAGTCAGGATTTCCTTAAAGTAAAAAATTAGTAACTTTAACCGTACAAAGCTATATAGATTACAATATATATTATAATGCTGATGCCATTGTACCTTTATACTTTATAATAAATTAAATAATCAAAGCTATTAATTACACAAATGAAATCGAATGCATAGGTCTATACATACTTGTGTTGAATTTATTAATCCTATACTATTTTTCCCGTGTGCGAGACCGCTTTAAATATCGCCCACCGTCACTTACTCCTAATGGTGTCACTAAAGGCGACTAAGAATGCCATAATTCCAAGAAAGATTAGGTATCCTTGTGATCTTTACCGACATACTGCGGCCACAAACTCGCATGCCTAACGGGGCCAGTGTGGATATCTGTAATTTTAAGGGATATCTGGACACATTTAGGGTTGTTTTCGAAGAAAAGACCCTATTATGGCCACTCGACAGTCCATCCGTGCGTCCGCATTTGACATGTTTTTACATTTTATTGTGACATCATTCAAATAGCAAAGGGAATAAATATATTTTTGAATTTCTAAAGAGCCTCATTTCCATTTGCTGAGTAAAGCTTCCTTACTTGTTTACCAGTAGTCATTAAGATATCAAAAGATATTTGATATTTATAAAAGTACCAATCACTATAAATACTCGAAATTAAAGGCATGAATTAAGAGAGAGCATGTTTATAGTTACGTGTTTAGTGCAAGGTATAAAGATCACCTTGCAAACTGTAAAGCGTAGGTACACTTAAGAGCGTCCTTTATAAAATATTTACATTATATTGTAGTGTTCAAGCGCATCTTGCAAGTAGATAATCCGGTGCAAGTGAGCCCGACGCCGCGAGCTCCGGCGCCGGATGCGCCGCCCTCCACGAGTAAACCCGCTCCGCATCCGCATTTAAATTGCGTACACCTTCTCGCTTAATCCGGTTGCAAACGTATTTTGGTATGGTAATACCTGCACGGTCTCGGAGGTTGTTTTAAGACGACGTTGGACATGTGACGGATTTTAATGAGTCGTACTTAGTTAAAGTTAACGGTGACGTCTTATAACTAGAACGTGTTTAATATGATTTTTTTTCTTTTTCTCTTATCTCATTTATGCACACGTATCCTATATATAAATTTCGTGTCACAATGTTTGTCCGCGATGGACTCCTAATCTACTTAACCAATTTTAATAAAATTTGCACAGCGCGTGCAGTTTGATCCAACTTTAGAGATAGGATAACTTATATCACAATTCATAGCCACAATATTATTTGTTCAAAGTCTGATAGTCACAATTATTTATTACCTCCAAACGATAACAACAGAAGAAGTTATCTGTTGACTGGGTTGAGTCCGTATTCAATAGATGGCGCTGTGTTAAACGTATCGACGTTTAATGTAAATGCATAAAAGATTTCCGTTAGTTACAACACTTATACCTCGGGAACGGCTGAACCGATTTTCATGATTTTTGTGTTTTTGGATTTGTCTTCGTCGGAAATAGAATAAAGCAAATTTACTTCAGCGGCCGAAAAAAAATTCAATCCATTTGCCCTTAAATTCAATTTAATTTAATCAAATTCTGTATTTTATTCCTCTGATATAATAAAAAATATAACTATAATTTTTTGTTTATTCATAAATAATAAATCTGCCCATTTATTGATTGGTAGACGGAACAAAGTTCGCCGAGTTCGCTGGTATATACATACTAAAATAAATATTACGTCCGCATGATACACAATTACGTGCACACACAAACATACCACAGAAACATACAGGACGCAAAAGTTCACACTTTAAGTTTTTTAAAATTTTTATTTGCAGTTTCTCTAAGATTGCATTTATAATACAGTGAAATTGGGAGGAGGCATTGATTCCCGAGATACAGGTTAATTTGCTAGTTCAGAAACCAGGGGCTTCAAGTATTAATGATTTTGTGAGATTGATGGAATAAATTATATTTATCTTTCGAAGAAAAGACCCCTGTTATAGCCTCTTGTCTGTCCGTCGTTCCGTGCGTCTCTGCTTAACATGACATGTTTTTGACATTTTGTTGTGACATCATTCAAATAGCAAAGATAATCTGTATATTTTTTAAAATTAAAATGTAGGAATTTATAACGAATTATTTATTTTAATTTTGAAAAAAGCCTATTTGCCGAGTAATGCTTCATAACTTGTTTATCATAAATTGTTTCGTGTACACCACCTTGTATTAAGTTGTATATTATTTCCTGTAATAAAATACAATTACGTCTCTGTTAAAGCCGCCTACGTCGTTATTAGACGGCAACACTGATACTGAAGTGTTGTTAAAATCCTTCGTAATTCGTATTAAAAACAAAGCGTTCATCTTTTATTTATATTAGCAATGTTAAAAATATAAGGACAGATACCCGCACTAAAGTGGTAAAAAGCCATTGCTTTAAAAATATGTTATTACCATTAATAAATAATACAGTTAAATGAGAGATAAACATAAATTCATTAAAAAGAAAACATTCACTACTTAACTATTCAGATATCAAATGAATTATTTGTCTTTAAGAGTTGTAATATGTTTAAAAATGTAATATTAGTTCTAAATACTTCAAGGATTACTACTATTTATGCAGAAATGTTACGTATATTTAAATAATATCTATCACAAAATGGAGAAGCAGGTAATAGTACTAATTTCATTTTATTTCAAAACTGTTTATGGCTGTGGAGAATGAACCAAGCTGGGAGTTATAATTTAACAGTACTCCATTTTTACTTCAGCTTTGCTCTACATTATTTTGTAAAATTATACTTATTACTTTTTATACTTTTCGGTTATTGTTATTATACTTGATATTGATGAGTCAGCATACATAAGCTCTCAGTTTTAATGATATCCTTATTAAATAAATAAGAAATCACGAATAATAAAATCAAAATTATACATGAAAGTAATATAATTTAACTATTTTTGTACATTCCAAATAAAAAAGTTATGTTTAAAAAAGTCTAAAGTATTATTACATATAGTAACCATCAAACAGAACTGTCAAAAGACCGGATATGACGTGCTAAGAGTTGCGTGAGTGAATCAAAAGTATTGCCATCTTAAGATAAAAAAGGTCAAAGATCACTTGTACAAGAGCTTTCAAGAAAAGGGCCTGTAAGGGTATGGATGAAACGCACCTACCCGTTTTAGAAAGAAAAAGATGTAATAATACTCTTCATTTAAAACCGCTTTTATTATTTATTTACTTAAACACCTTTTGTTTGTGTATATAAAAATGGCTTCTTCTCTTTTTTGGGGATATATCTACAAGGGAATTTCAAAAGGCACAACTATAAATAGCTTCATCAGTAAATAACAATGCTTTGTTAAAGTCATTCCTTCGAGAAATATGCTTTGCCCATTGCCACTAAAACCTAGCAATCCCATACTACGTCGATGTCCTTAGTTTTCCTGTGTGTTCTTACCTAGTAAAAGATACGAATTTACATTGTACGAATCCAAAATCTTCTTATTCCTAATCTCTAATGTTACTACAATGGTAACTTTATTGTTTTGATATAACAACAAAACATGAAACTAAGCTAGATAAGATGTTTATTGCAATATGTCTTTACTTGTACTTTAACAGTAATATTAATACAGAAATTGATTTTTGCAACGAATTTTATACGGTAATAGTTTTTTGTTTAAGTCTGTTCTTAACTTAATCTCTTAGCAAAAGAACGGACAAGAAATTGAGGGTACAAATGTATTATCATTGTTAATAATACATAACGTAAATATGGTAATTGCTATGTACAGTATGTAGACATTGTATTTAGCTTACATATTACAGATACTATATTGTGAGAACTACTTCTTACCAATTCTTAAGTCATTATTCACCAATGACAATATGTTTGAAATTTTCTGTTAGTGTCGGTTATTTAAACATCTCCGACGTGTCTCAGCTTCATACAAATCCTACATGTTGTGTAAACGTTAACTTATTAAGTGATTATTAAGGCAATATTCTAACAAATGGTTCCAAGATTACGCCTCTGAAGAAACATGGCATCGTGAAACCTTTCGTAATGCTTATTTTTCGGTCCGCCGGTTGATGAATATTCATGTCTTGTGTCAAAAAGTTGTCCGCTACAGAACAAACATAAATTACCATTTCATTAAAAACAAAAAAAAAATGTTTTAGAACTAAATGACGATACCCGGTAATACGTCATCACGGTCATTGGTATTACGACAATGCCTCGGTTTTGCCGATTACGCGGATATTTATAAAAGACGAAGTTTGTCCAGAAAATTATTAGTGACGAAATAATGGCTCGTCTGACTTTGTCGTTCATTATTCTATTTTTATTTTTGGTTGCGGTTTCAGGTGGAGGTAATGGTACAAACTCCACAGCCACTCCTTCGCCATCAAAAGACTCCGGTAAACCTCCGCTAGGAAATGGGGTTAGTATTTTATATCAAAAACTGTAGGTTTTTATTATTATTTACTAAATGGGGGTAAAATTATAATACTTTATTTATTTATACTGCGTAATAACATATACATAAACCCAACAGGTTTTTTTTTACAAATTTGCCAATAGATTTGATAGAATGTGATCGGAATTTCATAATTTCAAGAGTTTTTATACGGAATCCTAATTTTTAATAAGTATCTGGACACTCTTCCTGATTAACAAAAACGCTCCTACTGTTTAAACATTTATTTAAAAGGTATAAAAAGTTTAACATGTAGTATATAAAATGAGAAATTTTACAAACATCCCTGCGTTTGTGTATTTGTGGCATTATATTCCTTACCCAGCACTTTTACAAGTTTAGTTTCTAACTTTATTTATGCTTATTCAGTCTAAATTATTCACGCTTAATAGAAATTAAAAAAAAAAATTTGTTTCAAAGCTGTCTAATTTTTCGTGTTTTAAAACTTTATTTTACTGTTACAGCTCGTGTCGGACATAATCCATATCGCAGTAGGTATACCAGAAGCTATAGTAACTACGTGTTCGGAAGTAAGTAATGCTTTTCACTTTTTGATTTCGATGTTAATATAATTAAAATTTAAAATGAAATTCATTTAATCTTTTAACATTATTCGCTTTGTGCATTAAATACATAAAAGGTTTTTTATGGACAACGAGATGAGCCGGACGTTCACATGATGGTAAGTGATAATCCTGACCATAATGTAGGGCTTATACACAGTTATTTCTAATCTAATTCAATCAAACAGAAATACATGTCTGTGTAGACACCTTTGGAAGCATAAATAGATACTTTCCTGTATAGTCTCTAACAAGAGACCTAGCAGTAAGGGTAGTTACTATGCTAGTGCAATTTATTACAGTCGATATGAACGTGTAACAAAAAAGGAATACAACAAAATGACTCACCTATATATTAAACTTTTGGAATGAGTCCCAAAATATACCACACTTAAGTTTTAACAAGCAATTATATTAATGAACAAGTCGGTCGCCTTGTATACTAATTAACCACAAATAAACCACTACGAATATACACACAGAAACGTTTAACTCTTAACTATTATTTGTTTTGTTATGTTTGTATAACACGTATATAATTTTTTTCAGGCCCTTCATGCGTTTGGTGATATGTTTAGTGGTGCGTTTAAATGAAAAGTTACAAGATAAAGATATCGTGAGAAAATAAAGATATTAAACGCTCTTTTTTTTAATAATTTGTTTTCCATTACCATTATTTAGCAAAGATTTTATTACTGTTGTAACTTATATGAAAAACTTTTCTTGATTATCTATTATAAATATAGTTTGTGGTTAAAAAGAAGCACAATGTTCAAGAATCTTCTTCATCGTTTTTAATCCAAAATGTACTTACATTTGTGAACATAGAAAGAACTTATAAATGTTGTTACAATTTAGTGAAGATTTGTTAGTGTGATATTTAAGAGTACTCCAGCTCTCATAAGAACAGCAGGAAGATAGCAATATTTTATTACAGTTAGCTAATCGCCTGAGACTCGAACCAACGACTACTGTGTTACAAATCAAGTGTTTAATCATTACGCCATACAGGCAGATTAAAGTCCTTTTCATTTTTGAAAACAAAGCTTTTAATGAATAATACGATTTTGGTTGTTATTTTCCATTGAAATTAATTAGCAATTAATAAAAATAAAAAAGAACTACATAAAACCGAATAAAAAAAAAACAAAAATGTTTGAAATTATACATGTCGCATTTATCCTGTTTAAATATTTAGTAAAAATTAAAAGCCGTAGCTTTGTAGTCGACATTTTCATAATTTTACAGCTGATACAAAACTAACGAAATTCATATAGAAATACACATATTAAACACTAAACTAAGTTTCGAGTTATTTTTACAATTACCGATGTGTACTTTTGATAATGTTATTTAATTCATTACTTTAAAACAGTTTCACTAAAACCTTGTACGTAATACCCGTGAAGGTTCTGTAAGCACGTGAACTATTAAGTACTTTAAGTTGGTCGTTTAAAAGAGCAATCGTTTATTGCGATATCTGCAGTAGTAGAAATGGCAGGCACGCACAGCTCGTTAGCGTTGGTGGTTTTTTTAGTCTATATTGTCTTTGTAATGTGTAAAGAAAATGATAGTGCGGCGACAGTACTGCATCCGTTAACTCCATTAGAGATAAAACATTCGGGAGTGAGTGACTAATTTCTATTGTAAAAGCTTTTTTATCCAAATGATCTAATTTGCAAAAACTTTAGCCGAAATAATTAAACCTGTAGTCTAACCGCAATTTTTCTCTATACTTGAGTCGTTTTCATCAGTCTTAATGATATTTAAAAACATATATACATCCGATACCGATCTGGATACCGATCCATTTTAGCTAAATTTTTCTATCGAACATTTCTTTATGAAATACAGTTTAAAACAATATAAATATACATTTCCAGGCTTTAGCAAGTTTTCTTAAAATGCTTGTTGATTTACCATTAGCACTGATAGAAGCATTCAGAGATGTAAGTATTTTTTAAATAATTAAAAATACCACCTGTGATAAATAAAAATTATGATCAATGACTAATTGCTTGATGTTTTTTTTATTTCAGGGAGCTGAAGGAATTGAAAAAATTCTACTTGGGTCATTGAGAACATTCTTTTAAGTTATCATCGTGAAATAACGTAGCCTCAGTTAGAGATAATTAGCTTACCCACCGAATAAGTTGGCGGGTACGTTTTGATGTGAAAGGACTCCAAAAGAGGCATTTCAAAAGATAGAAAAACTATGATTTAGTTGCACCGGTTGTATTATTATTTTTGTTAACTTTAACAATACTTAGTTTCATAGAAAAATTATTTTATAATTGCATCGTTATGTAATGTTATTATATTATAATTTGTTAGTTAAACAACAATTTATCTGTCAATTTTATTTTCGATTTTATATAAAGTTATGCAGAAGCTTAATTACGTTATAAGTCGCACTTTTTAGCATAGCTTTTAAATGAAAACCTTCACGAAATGTACCTTCAATATTTTATTTACATTTTATGTATGTATGGTAAGCAGAACCCAAATCAAAAAAATTATGACAATAAAACGTAATATAGAAAAGAACGTAAAATCGTAGTAAGTTATTATTTTTTGTTTTATTAACTACATCAATAATCTACCTCATTAATCTTGTCTCAATAGGCTTACAATCGTAGTTGCTATTTAAACTTTGTACATTTATAATTTTTTTATCAATTTGTTTTATTACAGCGTCATCTATTGAAATTTCAAAGAAATTACACGATGTGCGAAATCAATTGTTTATATTAGAACTTTTTGTGACGTCTTGAACTAAATTGGTTACTACGACATCTCTTGTGTTAACTAGAAGTTTCATATTATTCTTCCAAAATATTACTAAGCTATCGAAAATACCACAAACTGGCGACTATCTGCATTCGCCGAACTATGTATTACAAATATACCGTTGCAATCATATTACAGATGTTTCTTTACTTATCATCGTTATTTCATTAAGTGCTCCTGCAATGCTGATATAAGTTACAACTTTTTAGTACCCATCATTACTTTTACTTAATCCAATGCTGATAAACATTATTGGATATCTGCTACGTAATTATCACAGTACGCTGACGAT
>DWHU01002131.1:0-10575 GCA_018247975.1 Parides photinus
TCACCATATGGTTTACAACTACATATTTATAAATGTCGATACTTATCTTCTGTCATAAATCAAATAGAACCGGTGAAACAATTAGAATATATTCCTGTTGGAAAACATCTAATTTATAGTAAGAAACTGATCTTCATTCCTAGTTATTATGTATGTAATATTTTATATTGCAGCAGAAATTACTGCAGGGATTAGACTTAATATCTTAAGTCTCAAGATGGCAAACGTATTCATGTATTGTGTGGATAATTTTTCCAACATCCTTGCATTTATCATTGCATTGTAAAATAAAAAAAAATGTTAATGTGGTCGCGATATTAAATTATTAAGTGTTCCTACTTGCTGTCTTTTTAGTATTCGATACACACAAACTTGTAAATAAAATAAATATTCATGAAGGTTGGATTATTGATGTATGTTATATTTGATTCAGATCACAAGACGTCGTAGGCAGTACTTGATACGTATAAATTATGATATCATGATATATACCTATAGGTTATACTATTCATTCTGTGAGAATTGTGTTATTTATTGTATAATAACTGATATATTATTTAAAGCTGAATTCTGTAAAACTTGTTGCTGCATCTTCGCTTCTAATACAATTGAAGAATTTCTATCTCGAAAAAAAGCATTTTGAACTTTTTTTGTCTATGAGGAAACGTCCCATTATTAGAATAAACTTAAAGAAACTATAACATATAAATATTCTTACTCTAATTAATCTAATATTTATTGTTTCTTTATTTTCTTTAGATCCGTCTGCCTGTCGGCAATGGCCCCCTACAATTAATTTTTATTTAGCGATGCATAATTTTAACACTAGTTAAATTTTACAAGTAAACTATGCATTAAGTTATAAATAATTAAAAATGTATTAATCTAGGAACATTAAATCATCAAGATAAATAAAATAAACCATTAATTAAAATTAATTATTAAAACATTATTATATTATTGAAGTATAATAAAATAACCAATAAGGTTAAAGTTTAAGTGTGTAAATAAAAAATAGTCTCATTACATTATAAAACATCACTTAATTTGGTGACTAAGTAAATTTATTAATTCTCTACAGATTTGCGAAATTTTCACACGGAATTCTAGTGATCCATAGAAAAAAAAACTGTACAATTTTTTTTTGTGATCATCCCGATTCTGTTTAAAAACTCAAGTTCATTAAGAGTCGAACACAGGCGTCTTAGTATTTTAAATGCACTTAAAATTAAGCCATTTCCTAGTTAAATAAGCAAAGGTAATGAAGTATATATGGATGGTATATATAAAACCACATAGTGTTCGTCACTTTGAGACATAATCGTAAGATGTAATTTCATGTTACCTCAATAATTTTACTAATTACAAAACTCTTCGATCTCGAACATATAAATGTTGTGATACTTATTAAGACGGTGTCTGGTGATCGAGAACTGTTTCTTTTTATTCCAGCCGTGGGAAATCAACAGAAACCTACCATAAATGAAAATTTGACAAACAATTCCTTTTAACTCACGGTTCAAGTTATGTTTTCAGTTCAACTATCACGAGTTAATGTCATTTACTATGTAAAAGATTAAACAGCTTTTAGTGTATACGTAGAATGTATAAACAGTAGTTACCGAGAATCAGCAAGAAGTCTTTAAAGCTTCTTATAAGGATTACCTCTAAGAAGTTATATGAATAAATTCAATGCACTTGAATCCAAAAAAGCATGATAAATTGTACCTCGACTATTCAAGGTAAAATTTGTCATTAATGAAAAAAAAAACACACGTGAAGAAGCGCAAACAAATCTAACCAATAACGAAGACCTTGTATTATAAGCAGACATCAATAATATAAAAATCAAATTATCGACAAATTAATGATTAAAAAGGTATAATTATATTAAACGGAAGTTCTGTTATTGAGGTTGAATAGCTGATTTATGGAGTTGTTATTATTGATTTAGTATACGTTTAAGTTATATAGTTTTTAATGTCGTAAAATGATCACCGAAAATTATTCCACATTCATTAAAAAAATTATATAGCCTTTGTTAAAACAAGAACTCTTTATTATTGAACTGTTTAATGTAAACTGATAAATACATTTTTAAGACACATAAAATTTAAAATGTTATTTTTAATTCAACAAGCAATAAAGAAATTCTTACAGAACCTCAAAAGAAAATGTATTCGGATATACAAAATTATTTGTTTATTTATCCGCTAAACTACTCCTTCTTGTGCAATGAATTTAGATAAAACTTGTACAAGTATTTAGTAGTGTATAAATATTAGATATTAAATATATTAACCTTTTTTAATTATAAGCCCGCTGGACACGACGACTGTCAGGTTACTGAGGAATATGATAGCGCCGAAGACATAAGCAGCGGATTTATAAGCACTCAATATCTCTCTTTCCTTGGTCCTGTACGCTTCATACAAATCGAATAACTGTGTCTGTGTAACTTCACTGCTGTTGGTGTAATTGGTAAGGTTTGCACTTAGAAAATTTGTCACTGATGTCACCAAAGCCGTCTCCGTACGATTGTTACTCATTGTTCTTACGTTACTAATGCCGAAGTAAGTACGCACAAGAATCAAGTTTTGTAACGTTTAAACAAATCATTAAAAACAAACACACGTCTAGTATGGCGCATGTCAATACCGGCTCTCAGCAAAGAATGAGAGGATGCCAAACATTGCGCATCATGAGGATAATGCTAAATGGTGGAGTTTTGTTTATTATAATGAGGTGATTTACATTTTTATAGTTCCTTGGATGGCTATCGGAATCTAAAGATGAGGTATGACACGGTTGGCATTGTAGATTACATCTAATTGGAATATAAACCTACATAGAATACTATTTTAAATTGCGCAATTATTTATGACCACCAAAGTTCTCAAAATGCTATCGATTCACGTAAATTTAAAGTTACAAAATATTTGCCCAAGTAACTCCAGAAAAGTAAAATACATAAAAGTACCTTGGTTTGAGTCTACTTGTTGTATTTTTAAACAATACACAATTTGTTAAACGACTCGTTCATATTTTTTACGTTATCATCATATGGGTTCAAAGCAAGATTAAAAACTTATATGCTTCCAAATTAAACTGTCTATATTTTAATAGGTTGTTTGTGGAGGGTATATTGCTCAACTGGCTTTTGCCAGTAATAGGCGGTAACTCCAGATTCTGTTTTATTTATCGGTTGCTAAAACCAACACAAACAAAATAAGTATAGTAACAAAACTAAATAAGTATAGTAAAGTAACAAAGGAAAAACGGTTTTAGTTATTTGAACGAATCAAACGGTTATAACAATAATTTTGCGATTATGGACGAAGCAAAAGCCCTTTATTTTAAAACCTGTATAAGTTTATTGGGGTCCTTAATTTTGAGATTTTTGTACTGTAAAAGTTCTTAGTATTTCTGAATAAATATCTATATTAAAAAAAGCGTACGGAACCACTTATCGCTGCTATACAGGCTTTAGTGTTTATACAGCAAATGAATTATTGCCAAAGATTTAGACGATATGGGCTTAGTTACTCGGCATGAATACAAAATTTGGGCGCTTAGTTTGTAGGAACGTAAAAATACAAAAGGGTTATTGTGTTATGAAAAAAGCACATGTGTATTTTATTGTCTACTATAATTTAAAAAAAAAATAAGTTGTATGACAGAAACTAAAGTTAATTAGTTTGTGTACAAAGTTGTGATTGATTAATTTTTGTTAATATAATTTGTTAATATTATTTACAGCGATAATAATTTTAAAATAATGAATCAAAAGTTTCCAGAAGCGGGATTTTAAGAATATCAAAGATTTCTTTTTTATGATATAATTACTTATGTAATAAAATAATAGTAATAAATAACTCGCTTAATGTTCTCACATCTGAGACTCGGGGTTTCTCTTGTAATTTGAGAGATTGGCCTTTTATCCAGCACGCTGGCCAAGTGCGGATATCACAGAAGCTGTTTCTTGGAACATGTCAGTTTCCTCACGATGTTTTCCTTCACCGAAAGCTCAAGCTTAGTTAGGTGGGGACCGAACCGGCGCCGGCGCTTCCTCGAGACGTATAGCGCATTCGACATTTTTTACTTATTAAAGTAAATAATTTTAAATTTAGCGAAACAAATAGTTAGTAGTAGTAGTACATGCCGTGATAATTCTGTTCGTAAAGTGACGGCATGGAATGTGCCATTTATCAAATCGCACTTGTCCAACGTTGTGGAATAAAGACCACAATTCTCTCATTATGTGAGAAGGCTTCCAGTCCCTGCGGTGAGAATATTAAGTGGTCTCTTTATGTTATGTAAAAGAGCAATATTTGAATTGTCTGTCTTATGTTAGGTTAGGTAAACGAGAAACAGTTCCCCTGATAGAAAATGATCATTGCCGTACAAAGCTTGTTGCATCTTCTCAGCGGTTGCTGCTACGTTGATGACTTTTAAACAAATAGTATCTCTTTTCTTGAAAGTACCCATGTTGAGTTGGGTCGTAAATGCCTTTGATGACAACTGATTCTACAAAGTGGTTTTGCGTGGTATAAAGTTGCGCTTGAAACTAAGAGCGGAGATGCACACTGAGATGTCGAGGGTGAATTTAGATTTGTACCGTGTTCTGTGTTAGTGCAAAAATGAGCTGGAATAATTCCAAACAATTCTTCTGTTGAAAGATCTTGGTCTGAACTAGAGTTTTACTTGGGTTTAAATGGACAAGGTTTAGTTGTTGTCATTAAAAGACCTTATTTATCAAAGTCTCTACTACCGGCATATATTTACTATATATAATAACTTTTTGACCAGTTCTTTAGAAATGTTAGCCTGGCCAGCATATAAAGCGTCGAAATCGCTATTATCTGCAGGGAAATGTATAATATAAATTTATAGTACGTCAACCTGCAGAAAAAATTAATAAGCTTAGTTTTTTTTCTGTTATTAAATACCTTTTTGGGAAATAACGCTTAAACAGCGTACCCAATTTTCAAAGCGTGTGATCAATGAAAAGTTCATGCTGGATAAAAGCCGTTTATTGCGTATCTTCTAATACGTCTTATTCTAGTACATTCGATCTTAATATTTTTTAGTATCTTATATAAATATTCATGTAGGAAATTACAATATAAAATTCGAGATCAGGACACGAAGTGCCGGTACATTGTGATGTAATTTCTAAAGAGGTTACTTAAAGTGACGTTCGTTTCAACTCTAACTCTACGCCATTTTACACTATGGTCTATGTTGTTGTCGCTAACTGTCAGTGTCACACTTACGTCATTGTCAAAATTTGTTTTCAGCGAATGATTACATGTTTAAAGATTTATGAAAAGCTTTAATTGAATAGATATAATAGACAGAAGAGCAAATAAATAAAAATAATCAGTATACATCGTATATCTGAGTAACAATGTTTACATTGTCAGTCTTAAAACAATTTTCTAGGTAACATATTTTTATTATGTTTATAACCTCTCAAACAGTATTTATATATACATTAAGTTGTGTGATATTTGCAGATTATCAGTATCTTCATCATCAGCAGTATCTGTAAACAGAAATATTTTTACGGCTACTGCTTTACAGTTTAAAGTAACTAATCAATTATGGTAAGATATCAATTTAATTTATAATTTTTCTTGTGAGATGTGTCGTTTATCATTTATCATTATGTGTGATTATTAGGGCAGAGCCTTTAAAGAAAAAGAAGAAGATGGATCCAGCTATTATTAAAGCTCGCGAGGAAAGGCGCCGTAAGAAATTAGAAAAACAAATAAGACGGCTAGAAAAGAATGCTAGACAATTAAAGTCTATAGATGAACTTGAGATTCCTTTACATATTTTGGATCAAATGGGGTAAAATGTGTTTCTATATTAATTTATACAATTAGTTTCATTACATTGGTTTTAAACTTTCTTTATATTTTGCATAGAGAAAGTTTGGGATCAATATAATGTATATAATTTATATAAATTGCTTAAATTTTGTTAATGGGTTGAGTAATGATAATAGCTAGATTCTTTAACAATATATTAAAGAGGAACATTTTTTTGTAGTAAATCTGTTGCTGGAGATTGTTTAGGTTGGAGCAAATTCTTCCAGTACATAGTGGCATGATGTAAATGTCCTAATTAGGCCCTTGGTATTATTATGAATAGGCATTACAGTATCTCTCAAGTGAAGAAGCATCTTATCAATGATTAGTTAAACTAAAGAATCAATAGGTATTAGTAAGGGAAGAGCAGCCATTATTCTTAAACATATGAACTATTCCATTTGTAACACGTGATATTTTTTTAAGAAAACGAAAAAGATCCTCTGTTGAATTGACTGCTGATGAAGTAGAAGCCCGTGCAGTGTTACAAAAGGAGTGGAGTAGATACAAGCGTGAAGAATACATGGCAAATGTTGCACAAATTGACAGGGTCATGGCAGCACAAAAACGGGCATTGGACATGCTATATGAAGAGTCTGAAGATTTATATAATGAAGCTGTTATGGTAAGCAATGTTTTACAAATCATCTGAAATTAAATGGCGATGCTGGCAAAAGAGAAACACAATTACAGTCTAGACTTATAACATTTGTTAGGGTTTTACATTATCATCTTGTGTTAAGTATCCTAACAGGTACTGGTGACCCAAATACATATTGTAATATCTGCCATGTTGTATTTTAGAGCAAAATTTTATGAGTTAGATATGTGGTAGACTTATTTAAATTTAGTATCACTTCCATATTCTAAATCTGCTCTATAAAAATATTGCCATGTTCAAGTTGTCAATATATTAACACTATTTTTAGACAGGCATGATAGGCATCTTTCATCTCAGTGTCTGTTAATGTCATTTGTAGTTTAAGTTTTTTTAATTATCCAATGCTTGATATATAAATAGTTAAATACTCTCAAATATAACATTATATAACATAAATACCATCTTTATATTAGGTTTATATTAAAAAATAATACTATGTACTATATTATATACATATATATAATTTTTTGTTATGAAGACATTCTTGAGATTATGTAGAACCATCAGTAATATGATTAAGGAAAGTTAGAAATTCCTTTCCAATTGTGATGTTTATAATTTTAACAGTTTTTTAGACAACTTATGAAAAATTAATATGTAAATTTAAAATTACTGCAATTTAATTTAAAATAAACTGCACCATTAAATTAACCCAGTCTGATTATACCCTACTGGTGGTAGGCTTTAGATTCATTCATCGGATTCAGATTTCACCTAGGCTCATATAGCTGTGGTAATGTCGGATATAATATCTACTATGTAGCTAACCAACCGACATTATTATATCTATATGATTCTATTTTAAAAGTAGTGACATTAATGAAGAGTATATATGTACATTCGTTGTCGTATGGCTACGGCTATGGAGCGTCTTGATTAAGAGAGACCACACATTCAGTTCGTTCTTGTTTCAATAATTTGAGGAAAATTAATCCTGGGTTAATTATCATTCATTTTCAAGGAAACGTTTTGGTTTTCAGGTATTTTGTATATCAATTATAATATACATATAGGTTCGCAAAATGATTTACTGACAGAACATTATATGTTCCCACACGTGGGACTCAGGACCTTCTCTTATATAGAGAGAGTTGTGGCTATAATCCACCACGCTGGCCAAGTGCGGGTTGGCGGATAAAGCCAGTGATATTTGATTTCTTAAAATGCACATAACTCAGAAAAGTCATCGGTGCGCGCTGGGGTTCGAACCCGCGACTTGCGAATCAAAGGCTGAGGGCCCTAACCACTCGGCTATCACGACTTCGCGAAATTATTAATGACTAATTATAAATGATTTGTTGATTGAAACAGTTTAAAATCATATTATATTTAAAACATTGCAAATTGCTCTCCAACTGTTGCAACGTTCGCGCGTAATTTAATCATTTTCGATTGTTATGTTAGTTGTGTTGGATATTAATGTTTCAACATTATGTTATGCATAATTTGTTGTACGCGCCGTATTATAATTGAGGGATGTTTACACAATCAGCACATTTTGTCTACAATCAGATCTTTGATTAAAGAAATCTTTGACTACCGCTACTTAATAGATGATAGAACCGTACATAGCTTTAGGTAGGATATTATACATTCGTTTGTTATTTTTTTTCTCTTTTACGTTATTGCACCTACCTCACAACCTCTCTCCAAGGTACACAGGAGGATAATGCCAATGACATTAAGTCCACCTTATACACGGTGTGCATGAAGTATAATAAATAAATATACACTACTATATACTCATCTTGAGACATAAGTTGATAAGTCTCGTTACTCATGTAATTTCACTGGCGGTAGCACCTAACCGGAACGCAGTAATATTAGTACACTATTGTATGTTAGCAGAAATAGTTACTACGGTGGACCTTGCCAATGATGTCAGATTGTTAACACCACCTCTATCACAGTCTCTTGTTGTCCAATCGAAAGTTCTAGATGTATGATGTAGTATGTGTTATAGTGGAATTAGTCAAATTAGTACATCACATGGGTTAATTTTGTTCAGACGCTATTTATGGGGTTCCATTCGCTGATAAACTCTTATAATTTTGTCCTTTTTTTTAAATATTACATATATTTCTTTTTTTGTTATAGCCGGACCTGCAGATGATACCATATTCAATAAACGGGCCGGTCGCGACTCCGCCAATCAAAAACTACGAATCACCCGACGGCGAGTACTTCGACGTCTCCAAAAAGTGGGATAATTAATTTTGCGTCATTTGTAACAAGTTTGCTGTTAGATTGATAAAATAAAATATTTATAGAATATGTTTTCAATCATGAAACCTTCCTCTGTTAATAATAATCTTCATTATATACAACGAAGAACCTTTCTTGGTTATGCTTAGTTTCCAGTCTGATTGCAGATAAAAAATGTAGGGAAGACAGTGTAGGAGTTAAATGACATAAAGATTATTTGAAATCGGGCAAATAAGTTAATTATTTTCGTCACCCTATTCCTATAAATATTAATGTCAACGGCAATTGCCCTCCGACCAACGTAATAAAATCAATTTCCTTTGTTCTGTAATAAGCTCCACGTGTGCTTACTCTTATCAACTTTAATGTTATATTTGACCATAAAGCCATTCGACAGTAAAATTGATTTTCATGCTTGAATACTTACAAAAATACTTTCCCGTAAAATTTTGCCTTTACAGAGCCTTCTGTTATTATTTTCATCAATGTAGCTTATCGAAGAGGCATTTTAAAACAGTCGTTCGGGAAATTTAAAAATGTTATTAATATTTATAACTTGAGAGTGAGTATTGCGTGCACGAGTTATAGTTAAGTTAAAATTACTTTCCTTAATGTTATCCGCATTGTTTTCCAGTGCGCATGTTTTTATTTACAGTACAGATAGTAAGTTACTGTAATTTAGTAACATGTTTAACGATGTCTAGTCAGGGTGATGATGTCGTATACGTGAACAATCCGATTGAAGCTGGCCTACCCGGCCATTGGGTTCCGCTGAGCGTCATCAAGAGAGTGATTGAAATGCGAGTATCTCCAATAAACTATAAAACAACACCTCAAAGAATAGGTCTAAAATATATCACAAGTTTTATGAAAAAGAAAAAATCGGTTAAACCATCAGCAAAAACAGGACCAGCAAAGTTGCCCACTATTACAATGCCTAAAGAAAATTTAAAATTTATTAAGAAGAATACAAAAGCAGATCATAACAAATTAAAAATCAACGAAAAAAGTAGTACAGGTAGAACGACAACTCGTGAAAGTATCGTAAATAGAGAGCAAAAATATACTACTGTTTCTACAGAGAGTACTGCTAGTATCAGTACTAACAAAATTTACGATTTAGATACAACATCTACGACCTTAGCTTCCACGAAAACCACAGTTACATTAGCTCCTACAAACAACATAAATGAGGAGGTAAGTGAAGTG
This sequence comes from Parides photinus, assembly GCA_018247975.1. Classification (NCBI taxonomy): domain Eukaryota; kingdom Metazoa; phylum Arthropoda; class Insecta; order Lepidoptera; family Papilionidae; genus Parides; species Parides photinus. Next base: position 9,952 of record DWHU01002131.1, read on the forward strand.
ACCAAAGAGGTTATTACATTAGAAACCACTGAAAAAACTATAGATACTAAAATACCCAGAAGCTCGCCAGTAGTTACGGAAAGCAAATCAGATGTATTAAAATTACTTTCTTTGAGTACTACCTCCGCTGTTACTACAACGCCTTCGACCTCTACATCTACAACAACAAAAGCTACAACAATAGCTACGACTGATTCTGTTGACTCCAACACAGGCGATCCGTTCTATTAAAAGATTATTAAACTGCCTAGTAGATAAATGCACTATTAATAAATTTTATAGCATTGGCGCTTGTTTTTAAATTGTTTTCTTCAAACCAAATCTTTGTTCTGGTTTTGATTCGATTCGAATTTTCGCTTCGTAAATAGTCAAAGTTAAAAGATATTTTTTTTTTATTTAACGTAAGAACATTCGTTGACTTATTTAAACGTCAAAAACTAACCGACATCGAAGGATGGATGCTCTGGATTTAGGGAATGTTGGCGATAAACTGGCAAAGAGATTTATTGGCTATTTTAAAAAGTAAAATTAAAAGCATCATAACTTTAGACCAAATAAGTCGCTCCAGCAAGTCCCTTCTATTAAAATTCCCTCCTCACTCCTCTGCGTGCTATAACCAGTCCT
>DWHU01002132.1:0-10573 GCA_018247975.1 Parides photinus
CATTCATCTCTATCATATGCCAGGTCCACATTCACGCCCTTCTCACACATATCCTTTTTCACACAATCCATCCATCTCTTTTTCGGTCCTTCTCTCTCCTTATATCCCTCCACATTCAGATCTAATTCTGCAATTAGTGTTAACACAATTAATCCATTCTTTCTCTAAATGATTGATTTGCTGAAATTAATTACTTATTTAATTTTTGGGTTTCTGAACTGCTTGGCTGCTGAGTGCATATAAACTTTATCAATTACTTTGTCTAAAAAGTAGTAAATGTGATGAAGAAAAGTACCAATTTTTACTCTTTTGTATTTTCTTTCCACTTAGTGTTAACATTTTATAAAATAAGAAAACAAATATGAAAAACATTTTTATTGAAAAAAAAATGGCAGTATACATATTTTGAAACATATTAACAAATAAAATTTTTCTTAGTAACTAATTTGTTAACTTCATCTAGACATGTTCCGTTTTAATATCTATATTATTCACTAACCTCGAAGTCTAAGGCATCTTCAGCAAAATCATATTCCACAAATTCTTTGGGCAAAAGTCCATCTTCGACATTGTAATCCATTTTTATACAATTAACACATTTCAAAACTTCACCAGGCATATTTTTGTAAAGTTAGCTTACTATAACTTAAAGAAATTTTCATTGGCACATTTAATGTAATAAATTAGTTTAAACTTAGTAACGTACCTATTATCAATCGGTACTTAGATGCCTTAAAATGGTTATCATGTTTGTTTAAACAATAACTGATGTTAAATATGTCGATAAAATGTATGTAACATATTATGCCAAAGTCTATCTGTCAAACGGGTTTGTGCTAAACTTAGCGGGTAGCAAAGTAGAGGCCCATTTAATATTTTTTAATAAACGAATAAATCGTAAGAAAACAATACCACAATCAAGTATTTCAAACCAAAATTTTAATTTTATGGTAAAAAATTTTAAATTATAATTTTCACGATTTATTGTTACCTAATGCAAATAGAATCCTCTTAAGTGTATTAACATCTACAGATCAGCTCCGAAATTATAGACCTTTTTTATTTCTTGATTCTATCATTGGTGATAGATTATTTAAGTAAATGCTAACGTAATTTCACAGTTAAATAGAAAACATTATTGCATGCAAAGCTGAACTATTGAGGAAAAAGCATTTTACGTCTCTAAGCGACGAACATGATGTTGTGCAGATTAATCGTCTAAACATGTTTATTATGTAGCACTACATGTTTATTATGTAGGTTTATCATTGATTATCAGATAAAACTTGTATTGGTTTTTTTTTATGTAAGGGGAAAGGTATACCAGTAAAGGAAACTTAATTGATTACAAACTTTATTAAAAAAGCTTTTACGATTCAGAACATTTTTACAAAACTCGTTAAATCTAACAGAATATGTACTTAGGAGACAAAAACTGATTACAAATAATAAAAAATGTATTCAGCCGATTTGTTTTAATATAACTCCTAGTAGCTACTATACTAACTAAACTATATACTAAAACATATACTATATATAAAATTATTATACTTAATATATTTAACTTAATTCAGAATTCTGATCTTCATTAGGATTCGATGACGAACTCTTTTTGGTTGGTGGAGCCTGAAAATGTAGAGGTCACTATTATAAACAATTACATGTTCATTTTTTTTTTATTTTATTTTAGTTTAATTTGATAATGTTAATCAATTATTTCAAGTCCTACATTGAGGTAAATTATTGAATATTATTAATAAATTAAAAAAGTAATAATTATACATCTCTATTTCTTTTTGATTACCAGGTCTGGATGGTTTGCTCTTATATGTTGTAAAAGTTTTGCGCGCGTTGCGTACTGGCGCGGGCATACCGAGCAAGCTGCTGGACGACAAGCAATTAAACCACCGTCTACAGATCGTCTGGTGGAAGTTTCTGCATCTGTAACGACATTTTTTTTTCAAGGCTATTCAAAACAATCTGGCGACTTATTAGGATGACGTATATTGCACCACGTATTTTGCTGTTTGAGATATAAGTAAGTAGCGCATCAATTTCACTAGTGACATGACTCTTCAAAATGGAACATTATAATGTTAGCATTCTACTGGTGTGCTAAACATAGAACTTGCAATGATACCGGCCTAAGATAGTCTCTGGCAACAGAGAACTATCATAAAATTATAAATAATTATTAAAGCTTACATGTTTCTAAATGTTTACTTCTTGTTCTTAAAGGTTAAGGTTATTTAGGAGTGTGTAAAGTGTGAGAAAGTTTCTGTTTTACCAGGATGATGAGTTTTGATGTGACGATCGCGTTTGGATGCAGTGCGGTATATCTTCGAGCAGGCGACGCAAGGATAGTGTCGCACTCTCCTCTCTAGTGGAACGGACACCGATGAAGTCTTGTGCACCCGCCACATGTGGTTCACCAGCATACCGCGACGCTGAACGCAGAGGTCTAATTTATATTTATAAAATATTACAGTTTAAATATAATAATAATATAACGATATATTTTTAAGGTAAAAGAATTAGAAATCTAGACGACTCACACTTACTTTGAAATTAATGTGACATTCGTCACATTTATATTGAATTTTAGTGGAATCTATTGGTACCTGCAAGAAATAAAACGTAAATTCATAACAGAGCTTTTTTAAATAATTATTGATATAAAGCTGACATTGTTTTTTTATTTATAATTTTCTAAGCCTTACTTGAATTTATATAATAATGTAACTACATCTTGGATAATGACTTGCTATGCTGTAATTTTTCACGTGAATGGTCTACTTTTTACTTGTGGTTACCTCCTCAATAATTAATTGCTACGATTCGCATGTAATATCTTAATCTATTGATCTCTCTCTATTATATTGTGCGTTCTATTTGAAATACAATATGTGGCTATATAAAGCTAATGATAATCATTAACCATTGTCATAAAATAAAATGAATTAACCGTTAGATGAAGGCAATCCCATTTGGTGTTGAGATGTTTAGGGGTAGATTTTTATCAGCAATTAAGATATTTATCAAGCAATTGTCTGTTAAATTATTCCATTCCCTTGAGTATGTTTTTTGTGTACATTTTCAACTAGCACTATAAATTTTACACTGATTTATTTGACCTTCAACTTAAGGAATTGTAAAAATTCAGCTTAAATTTACGCTCATGTTTTTCTCAGCCATAGTTTCATTTAAAACATATAATAAAATTAAAGACGTACCAGATTAACATCATCACAATTGTGATGTTCATAGGTCATATGATTTTCAAGTTTCTGACTGCTCGTGAACACGCGACCGCACTTGCAGTAAAATTTTAAACCGGGACATACTCTGCAAGAAATGTTATGTTCATTGAAAGCTATCTATGTGCTAGTGTAATAACAAACACATGTTATACTAAATGATTAACCTCACATGATTGCGCTTGTTTTCTCTCTCAATTGTTTGATTGCAACTGGGACATGGTATCAAATTATCAACTTCCTCTACAGTATCCTGGAACGTGTATCAGTGTGGTCACTTTTTTGTAATAATTTGTGTGTACATTTATAAATAACGCACTTGTCCAATGTATGCATGGCTTTGAAACTCTATTCTGTGGGAATGCTTTGGGTTCAGTTAGTTGTAAAATTTTAAAAGCTGTGTATTTTTAATTCACTGGTTGTGGTATATAATTTTGTTCTTAAATATTTAAGTTCAGTTTTATTGGTTGACAACAAAAGTTTTAGTTACTGTACCTTAACTTCTTCATATTGACATAATGTATCACTGTCTGATGAAAATTTTGTATAGTCTAATACATTAGATAAACAGCCCTCATCCTTGCTGATAACTGAATAAGGATTAAAATCATCTTCACAACTGGATACTCCTGATATATCAAGGTTTGGAATTCTGTCTGTGTCAAATAGATTATTAAAATCTATGCTGTTGGTGTAGTTGTTGAAGCTCTCGTCCGAGGGTATCTTGCTTTCATCAGTATTAAGAGTATAATTAATTGGTGATATATCCGGTGCTATAATAGTTTCACTTTCTTGAATCGGCTTTTTACTTTTGACTGTTTTCTTAAAACAATGATGTGTTATATGCCTTTTTAATCTGTAAATAAGTAAAAACTATTAGTTGCATATTAAATATTGTATTTTTGGAGTAAAAAATTTTATATTTTTTAAAGATTGTGGCTAGTGTAGCTACTGGGATAGTGAAAACTAATGTCTTACGTTTCATGACATGGTTAGAAATTTAAATAACTAGTATAACAAAAGAAATAATTAAACTTACGTGAATAATCTAGAGAAGGTTTTAGTACACTGTTTACATCTATATCGTCGCCTCGATAATGGCTTTTCTTCCTGTAAACAAAAAACTTGGATTGTACAGTATAAGAAAATCAATACTTTGCGGAAATTTGAGCTTTATTGAAATAGACGACAACAACACTCGACGAGGACGTAACATTGGGGGTATTAGTCGGTGCAAGTCCGACATAACCTGTCTTTGCCACCGCAAAGTCAGTTATGCGGAAGCATTTTCCCCACGAAAAAAAAAAAAAAGACTACAATAACACTATAACTACAAGAGGCTAAGGGATACCTATTAGTAATTGTATCATGTAGCTAGTCTGAATTTAATTTGGATTAAAATATAAGTTTACTAGATTATACTAGAGAACTAACTGAGAACTAACTAACTGCTGTAATTACAGTAACGGACATATATTAGTAGAGACACGAAGAACTAAGACTTAAAGAGCACACACAACGACCACTATATGTATGAATTTTAAAAGTTGGTGTGGGATAAAATATTTACTCACTTTGTGGTGTACATCAATATGATGTTGCAATAAAGCAGCAGTTGCCATAGTGCGATGGCATTCGTGGCATGACCATCGCGGAGAATTACTTGGTATATCTATAAGAAAACAAATGCCTAATTATCTGTTGCTGGAGACTGTTTTAAAAGGTATCACCGCAGCTCCTATTTCTGCTGTCAAACAGTAGTGTGCAAACATCAAAATGTACTGGTTAAAAGCATGCTATATATATATAATATATAAAGCCTTGGATTCCGCAAGCATGCTATAGGTAGTACATATTACTAAGGTGATATGAGATCTTTAACTTAAGCCAACGAGCATGAACGGTACTGTGCACTTACAATCAAGTAAATATTTTGCAAGTATCATCTCCCCAATGAATAAAACTTAATTGCTTTATAAATAAAAATATTTATGAGATTAAAGAAAACTTCTATACCATGAACTCTTTTAATTAAAAACCAGTTAAATATTTACGTTCTTAATTTAAATTCATAATATAATGTAACATATCTAACCTTCACATACACTTAAAGGTACATAAGTCAATGGAATTCCATGATTAATTGCATATTCTTTACTGTAACCCAGAACAAGAGGGGTCTTTGCAGGTATGGACTTCAGGGTGTATCCATATAATGAATTGTCTTCTTCATGTAACCAAACATTAGCTGTTGAATCATTGCCAATTGGTAATAAACCTATCCAATTTGATTTATCTGTAAATATGAAAATTAAACACATACTAGCAGCCAAAGACAATGCAAAGTAGGCAGCATCAAAGCACCTGTTTCAGATGCTAACAGTAAGGTTTACTTAAATTATTAGTATTATTGTATTTTTGATCAAAAAATGCTGTATTAACATTTGTATGTTGAAATTACTGGGCAAACATACTTTTGGTTTCTGGTTGAGCGTAATGTGGTTTTGGAGACAGCCTGGCATAATCTAGTAGTCTGTACTAAGAGTTACCCATTTTCTCAGTATCACCTACCAAAGGGTCACATCCTACTCATTTGGTTGTTTTGTTACATTAAAAAATTACAGACTGCAATGATAACATATATATAAAAAAGAGGCAAGTGATTTTTTGCCTCTTCTAACTCATTCATAAATACCTAAAGGTCTCATAACATTATTCATCTGCATCACAGTATCAGTTGCACAACCAGTCATATAAATTGTATTACGTTATCATGTTGTTCATGGATTTGTCACTTCCGTTTTTATATATATTATTTTTTTTATATCTTTGAAAATAGGGTAAACTTTTAATACCTTTATCAGATGTGTCAATATGTGTTACACTATCACGTTGCCTACTGCATAGAAATATTGGCTTCTGAGAGGTCAAACTTTGATTAATAAGTCTATTTTCCTCTTCAGTTGCTATAACATTGTTTATACCTGTATATAAAAAGAATAAGCTTTAACATAATACTTGTACTTCATACACTTTATGTTGTAAATTGAAAATAGTGTAATTTTTTTCTGATCTTTTTTGTGATTAATTTCCAAGTTAAGAAATAGTAATAATGTTGATAGAAATCATATCACAACTCAATAATTATACAATAGCCTGGATTGGCATTGAAAACTATGGTAATAATTTTTTGTATATTGTATTGATATCTGCTGGAAGTATATTTTTGACAAAGAACTTGCAATCAACTCAAATTATTTTTTTTAGAACAGGTGGAAATTTATAAGAGCAACATTTGGGGAAATCTGCTGTTAATTTTTTTTCAATATATGTTACTGAGGTAACAATTTTCTTAACATTTTTTGTACCTTGGACAGGACCAAAACGAACATATGACGGTAATGGTCTTCTGGGCGATATAACATCATTTCTTATTTGTAGGACAACAGGTAACACGGCCAAAGCCCTTGGTGGCACTTTACGGTCCAGAATGTTAACTGAAATAAATCTACTTATACAATATTTGTTAAATTTGATAGAATTTGTTCTGTCAGTTTATATTGATTTATTATTATGAATAATAACAGTTATTATTTTTTTTTGTATTTACAAAAATACAAAAATATTATTGGTTTTAGGAACATAATTTATTTGTTCTACATTAATGCACAAATATTAAATGTACTTTTACTGTTAACTTTAAAAGGAAGGTGAAATGCCAATTAGTTGTTCCACATTCATAACACCATGGAATGGTCTTTAACACCATGGAATTTTTTTAAAAGGAGAGAGACATGTTACATGGAACTTCTGTATCAAGTGTAACTTTTGTCTTCTAGTGACAACCATAAGTACATAAAGAGCCTCCTATTAAAGATATCAGCATGGCAACTTATCATGAAATACATCTTATGAAGAATAGTATCCAGGACCACAGAGCTAAATAGTAACACACAGGAAATGCAATCTTAACGGATTTAGTAATATATCTATGTAGACTTATAGGAAACAAAGAATTTGCAAAGTAATTGAAGCAGGGAATATTTTTTTTACATTGGCTAGAAATGGTGTAAATAAATAACTGTAACGCTATCTCTTCTACTATACCAGGAAAGTTATTCTATAATTTTAAATTTTCAGTACATATATGAATTTTTAAAATATACATATTAGTAAGAACTTACCATAGTTTTGAGCTTGTTTCATAGTTACATTTTTCAAGTTTATATCATTGTCTTTGTAAGGAGTATCATTTGCAGAATTATATGGTGGAGAATATAATTTAAATTCCATTACATTATATTCATATAATTAATCTTGTTTAAATAATCACTGCAAAAATGTTGTCAAGCTTATTATATAATTAAAAATTAAATAAATGTTAAACATATATTTTTGAGAAAAAACATTTTAGTACTTACTAAAAAAAATTTTTAGTAAGTTCTAAAAAAAACTTAAAACTAAGTAAACTTACTAGTAAGTAGGTAGATTATGAATGCTTTTAAGGAAGATACATTTTTAGATCTCAAAAAGAAACATTTATAATTACGATGGTCCAGGCTCCGTAATTTTTTTTCTGATATATATTATTTTAAATCACTGTACTTTTATGAAGTTACAAAGAATTTGTCAATGTCATAAAGATTTTTTGCTCGTCGTTTTCTTGAACGCAGGCTAAGGCTTTGAGATCATGCTGCTTTGTTTTACCCAACGAGCATAGGTCTTATTTAAAGAATGTAGATTATAGATGTTGTTATCGACATTTTCGGGCACAGTCTAGACAATCGTTAATTTTACTGTAGTCTTATGTTTCCTATTTTAGAATAACATTTGTTGACCACAGACTACTTCTCTACTTAACATCAGATGGTGTCAGGATTAACCGCTCGTGCGCCACGAGTTTGCCGCGCGTACGCTCTTCGGGGCCACCGTTTTACGTCAACTGAAGATGATTTAGAGAGCTTCATATTTTCTTGAATATTTACATATAATTGTTCGGCAAGTAGTAAGCTAGCGGTTGTTTGTGAAAACCAGATAAATAAAGAATATTATGTAATAAATATGGTTAATAAATGTATTTCGTTTATTTACTATGTAACCACTTGAACACAGTATTCCGCTTGAAATAGCTCCTACCGTAAGATAACGGTGATTTATGAATTTATTTCTGCTTAGAGTCCTGAATATTAAATTTTGAAATATTGTAGGATAACAAAGCAATCAGCACATATGTTATAAATATTCAATTCAATAGAAAATTATTTATAATTTTCAATCTGAAAACTGTGATTCACAACCGTATTTTAGCCGTTTCACGCCAGGTTGAAACTAAACTTTGCTATCGTTATGTAAATGAATCTGTTTAAAATAAAAAAGCAATGAATGTATGGAATTATGATTTAATTAAATATTACGGTAATTGTTGCTGATCTCATTCACTATCCAATTCGTGTACGTAGAAACACGCGTGTTAACCCCTGGATACTGTTCATCGGCGCAACTGTAACCCCACGATGTGATACCGACAATGACATCTCCGTCATGAGTTAGGGGTCCACCTGAATCTCCCTGACATGCATCTTTGCCACCAACATCTAAAATCCCTGCACACAACATTCCAGAAGAAACGTTAGGCCATGTCTCGTATCCTGGTTGAGTTTTTAGAAATGCGTAACGTTCTGTACAAATTTTATGGTTGATAATATTAACATCGACATGTTGCAGCTGGGCAGGCGATGTGCCACCAGGCTGCAAAACATAAATATTATTAATCAAAATACTTCTGGTGTACTAAGCAGTTGCGGGTAATTACAATGTTCTTACGAATATTAACAAAAAAAATTTGTGTAAGCATCTGTATTGAGTCTAAATATTTTAATAAATTATTTAAAGAGTACATATATTAAATATTTTATTTACTTGACTTAACGTGCTCAAAAATAATATCATATAAAAAACTTATTGCAAATAAAAGCATTGAGAAAATTACCCTGAGTGCACCCCATCCAATCGCGTATACTATTAAACCATCTGTAAGGATGTAATTGGGGCCAGCAATACGTGCCAAACCAATTTTGTGTGATAACTTCGCAGGCGTGGAAAGTTTAACTATTGCCACGTCGTAATCGAGAGTAACAGTGTTGAAATCAGCGTTAACTATAAGTTTGGATACTAGATGAAAAGAGCCATTGCTGCCAGAAGCAAGAGATGATCCGAGCACTACCCGCCAAGAAGAAGGAGAATCGCCACTGTTAATAAAACATACTTTATTGAAAACATTGAATAAAAAACATTTTTTACTATAGCATAAACTCTTAAAATAAAATTAAAGGATTAACTTTCAGTTACCGGTCGTTTCGTGAATATCGTCTAAGTGGTCATTTAACAATAGTAGATATATATAAATATTTTTAATTACGATATCCTGAGACTTACATGAGACAGTTGTCGATTTTCGGTTTTTACGTATACCGGAATTCAACTTTCTCTTAAATTTGTACTATAATCGTCTTGTCAATTCAAACAATTCAAATTGCAAAATTTATATCGCTACAATTTTTTTTAAAAAAAGGTTTTTATGTATATGTATGTACATTAATATATACATATTTTATTTCTTTTTGTGTCTACTTTTAATAGTACTCCTAAATTCCTCATCTCCATCCCCAAAAATTCCCGTTCGGTATTGTTTAAAGGGAATTCTGTTATCTCTCACTCTCACACGCCGGGTTCTCCTTGTATTTAAACTTTGGTCGTGGTAGCCGTGATCTCACCTTGTATCGCCTGCCTCATTATAAAAGTATATCTATATATTTATAAAGGAAGGTCGCGTTACTTACAATAATGAAAAACAATTGTGTGTGTAATTTCACTGAAACACTGAAGTGTGTAACTCGAACGGCTGTACCGATTTTAATCATTTTTGTCTTGTCGGAAAAAGTCGTCTGATCGAGTTATATCAGGTGTTTTCAGAAAAATCTAACGAACAAAAATGCATTGATTTTTCGTTAGGACCCACCGTTGTCGAGTTATAATAAAATAAAAATTGGCATTTATATATAAAACATATACATTATAAAACTAACGTAAATAATAAAAAATTATAAAATGTAATTCTATAAATAAAATAAATATCTTTGGACAATTCACACACAACACTGTCTAGTCCCAAAGTAAGCAGAGTATATACTCGTTTGTGTTATGGGTACTAGATAACTAATAGACTACTTAAATACATATATGCATATCATAGATAGAAAACACCCAGACTCAGAACAAATATTGTTCATGGCGGGAATCGAACCCACGACCTCTTA
>DWHU01002133.1:0-10566 GCA_018247975.1 Parides photinus
TGTGAGAAGGGTGTGAATGTGGACCTGGCATATGAAAGAGATGAATGGAAGAAGAGGACATACTGCGCCGACCCCAAGTAATAAGGATAAGGGCAGGCGAATGATATAAAGTGCTATTACAAGTGATAGGTCCTCGTTGTCTGTCTATCGCCAAACAGTAATATGTAAACATTACTGTGTTCTAGTGTGAAGGGTTGTAGCTAATGAAGTTATTGGGATAACAAATTATAAAACCATAGACTATTGGTCCACACTACTATGAAGTATGGCAAATCTAACATTTTATAACCTACAAGCCGACCCGGCAGATTTCGTACTGCCTCAGTCGATAGATAAAAAAGCTAAGGAATTGGTAATTAATAAAAAAAAATGATTGATATGAGTAAGGTTTTATTACTATTTCATTCACCAAAGAAGGCAATTCTGGTAAACGAATAGGACTATGTCCTTGCTCTGTCTCTCTCTCTGGTCATCAGTGTGTTGGCTCTGATCTCTGGCTTTTGGCCATCAGTTGGTTGTTAATGTCCAAAACAAATTAAAAAAAACAAAAGTTTATTAAATTCTATTTGATATCTGGACAACAGGACGAACATCCAATATTTGTCAGGTAAGAATAGTTTCTAAGGGAAACTAAATTGTTGTTTTTACTACATTCCTAGCATTTTTTCATATTTATTCACCTTTTAAAACTTTCCTGGACTTTAAAAAATTATTTATAACCAAAATTAGCTAATTCGGTTCAGCAGTTCTCGCCTTTTAGCGAGACTAACGAACAGCAATTGATTTTTATATATAAGAGATATCAAAGTATAAACTATAACCATTAAACGTAAGTAACTAGTTACTAGTGTTATCCATAATATTATCACTTTATGACATTTGTAGGTACTAATATATGAAACAAAAATTTATTTTTACCCAATATCTGAATTTATATTCAAGACGTTTACGAATTCGTGCCGTGAAAAAGCTTTTCGAAAAGAAAATTCGATTTCGCGTGAACTCACCCGTCCGCTCCGCGAGGTGCCAGGCCCAATAGAGTAAGATAATTTTATAGCGAGATCGTCTTTAACAATTTGTAATAGAGTAAAATCAGGTAATTATAATACTCACCTAGACCATAACTACAATAAACATAAAATCATAAACAACAATTTCTAGTTTCAGCTGCAAATACATATCTCTGGATCGGAACGACACAGCTAAAAACATTATACGTTTTTTTCAGTACAATTAAAAGTCAAAAAGAATGATAGTATTAACTGTCATTAAAATTTTCTGGTTTTATTCGACACAAACACTACAAATAATCGTGTTAAACCACAAAAAGTAGTCAGTATTTATAATATTTCATGAATTTCATTACTTTGTCTATATCAATCGATAAAGCTCAGAAAACTGAGTTTGATTGCCTATAAGTAATGTTTGCTATAAATGTGCTTACTTCCTTTCGTTTTAGAGGTATTGTTACATGCTTTTAATTTCTTGGCCTATTTTTTGTCTTCACAAAGAAAACCCGTTGATGTTTAAGTAGTTTAATAATTTTGAATTTCAACCCACGAATTCTGTAATCGCAGGCCTTAAGTTAAATAAAAAGTTAAAAAAACACATCATCAGAAATATTCACTCAATTCACTAGATGCGGAATAGTATAATGATCAAATATGAAATTAGCTCTGAGAGTATTAACTTTTTGTTTATTTAATTGTTTGGGTGTTTCGATATTCCACATCCATGAACTACGAGCCGAAAGTTGCGCGTGTCCTTAAAAAATCAATAATATATAATGGACGTTGTTATAAAATTGGTGATACTCTTATCAAATCTACTAATTAGCAAACATTTAACGGAATTAAAGATTATACTAGCAAAAGACATTTTAACATGACAAATTTATAAGTGACCAGAATGTAGTTTTGATTTTAGGATTTATCAAAGTTGCAACATGTGATCGAAAAATAACTATAATAAATTTTAATTAAAGTTACTTTACTTCAAATCATTTTATCTTATTTTGCTATATAAATAACACTCGAATGTTTTTAAAATGAATGATAAATATAAAAGTTTCGTGAAGAGGATTTAATGTAATGCAATGTTGAACAACGAGAGTATACGAACAGAAAGTTTATGTAAATTTTTGTAATACGCCATACAACATCAATGTAGCGTTAGTAAAGATATACACTAGACACGTCCGTCGCTTTCAGATATAAACGATTTCGTTAACTTAATTATTTCATCTGCTACAAAACCATTCAAACTGGAACACAGTAAAATATATACACTACACATTAACTTTTGAAATAGTAAATGTTGTTTAATATCTTTTATAGTCATTTAAAGTTTGCCTAAAAATAGTTATGTCAGTAGAAAATATTTGGTAATTTGAGAATATTTTTAGAATTTTTTGAATGCAAGTTTAATAGCTTTGGCATTTCCCATACAGCTTTTAATAATTGATTAAAATAATTCACTATAATGAAGAATATCATCATAAAAAATCCCCTTCTTAACAAATTAAGTAAAGTAAGAAATAGAATAAAAAGGCTATATTTTTTTGGAAGTATATCATTGTGATGTAATAAACGTCTTGTCCGTTTCATTGTTTCGTAAAATAAAAAAAAAGTTACTTAACAGATAATTAAACATACACACTCATTAAAGATAAGGGTCAGTTATATCTGACAGGCGGGCGGTAATGAAATGAAATAATTGATTAATGGCCGCCCTAAACGTTGGAGCGAATAATTAAGACTTTTTAACTGTAGCCCGTCGTTACTTAACGCAAAGGTACGGTTTAAACTAAATTATCCATTCAATGAAAACGATTAGGCTGTAGAAATTCACAGTTTAAATGTAATCTTACATAAACGTATAAATTGGAAGAACCAAGTGTCCAGATAATATATTAAACCCTTAGAAGTACATAGGCTACTTCTAAACTATTATGCTATACCATTAAACACTTCATTACCACGAAATATCAAGTGGAATCATAGTTATAATACGTAAGTCTATATAACTATAACAGAAAACTTGTTGTCCACTGAAATATTTAACTCGCTGTTTTGTTGATTGAAATGAAGATATAAAGCCAATGAAAATTGTTTATAGGAAATGTTTTAATTAGTTTAAATATTTGATTTCATTAATAGATTCGTTAGAGTTAAACACATTAATTTTATATATAAATAATGTATAACATTTAATAAATACGTATAGATATGAATAAATAATAACTTAAATTCAAACGCTCAGTTATTAGCGACAAGAACTATGCATTTGAGAGGTTGTTGCCTTAGATCAAATTCCCTTGAACTAACCAAGCCATAAATAGAATAATGCTTTATGATCATATTATGATGAATTATTAAACAGTGCGGGTGTTATAAAGCTGATTTACAATAACAAACCAGTGTAATAACAGAGTTAGTGCCAGAGCAAACAAGATTAACAACGGCTCTGCTTGTGGATCGACAAGCGATTGAACAGGTGTTTGATAAAACTAAAACTTTACATTCTGATCATACTATTACGGAAGCTACCACATAAACTTAACTAGTAAGCTATATGCTGTAAACGAAAACCTTAGCCTCGTTTCACGACTATAGAGAAAGTATAACTTATGATGAAGAGACCAAAAACCTTAAAGTAGACAATACTTATTAATGCATAATTAGAAAAAAGTAAAGCGACTATTTCAACTACGTTGTCTATAATATAGACATATATAAGTTGTCTATATTATAGACAACTTAGTTGAAATAGTCCCATCACCTAAATTAAATATATTTAATTTACTCCAATATTCTTAAAAGCAAATAAAGGTAAGACATACCTGACATTTATTACGAAACCCTTTCGTTCACAAAAACAATGGAGGCCCAGAACCTTGGGATGGAACCTTCATAGAAAGAAATAAGTTATTATAGATTTTTACGTTCAGCGAAAACAAAAACAACGTATGACGCACTAGAAGGTATATAAATAGACTTATTTTTTTATGCAGAAGTGTTCATTTTCATCCAGCAGTATAAGATTTATGTAAAGACTTACTTACTTTTAATATATAAAAACAGTCAAGAATTTATAACTAAAATAATTCATGGATGTAAGCATATGCATTTACTTGCCAATGTAACATTTTCGTTGATTAACAATATCTCTCATTATGAATCTCTTTTCAATACAATTAATAAATATAATAAGTAGGCTTATTAATATATTCCTAACATACCTATTTTTCATTAATTCTACTGTCCTGAAGTGGCAATAACGCGATAAGATTGAAAACTCATAGTACTAATAATTCTAGGCAAGCCTGTCATGTGAGATAAAAAAAATCGATAAAATTTGCGAACAACCTATCGATCCCGCAACTGACGAACACAATAAAATTAGATTCTTTTTTTAATGTATTTATTTCTTAAATTATTCAACCATTACTCATAGCTTGTATTATTCATTTATTTTAATACATGTACATGAAATCATTACAAATGAAGATATTGTTTCGTTGGTAGTCAAATGTTTCGATTTAAAGCTCCGTGTAAATATAAGTAACATTTATTATTATTTCTAAGAAACTATAATTGTTTTTGTTATTCAGTATATTAAATGTATAGGATATGTTCCGAGATCATCATATCATTCATATATTTAGAAACTTCTATGTAAGGAAATTAAGAATAGTTCTCTAAAACGTATTAATTGTTTAAATGATTAAAAATTGTTAACAGTCAATAAAAATAAAAAATATGAAAAGTGTAATTCTTAAAAAAAAATCTACAAACCCAATACTTTAAAAAAAATTACTGCTATTAATTTTGTTACTTTTTGCAAAAAAAAAATGTTAAAACTATAATGAATTTATAACGCGGAATTTTATTTTGTTATAATTTGTTAAAAAATACTATATTCGTGTACGCAAGTAACGATACCTATTATTTTACGTATTCCCAATACTCCACAAGCACTTTCATTAGTCACACATTACAATATTAAAATCAAAATAAGATTCATACGAAAGCATTGACGAATCTGACATTATGAAAATTTTAAATGTATAATTGAGATAAGAGGTTTCTATTTCTTTCATTAAGAATAGAAAAAGAATATATTTATTTATTAATCGCCGGTCTAATTAGTAGGCAACGTTGGACCGACCAGTGTGTCTATACGGGTGACGATGATGATAAAGTTTCTGTTTCTTTTCATACTTTCTGATAGTTTCCATTTTATGAATGAGGAAATGCTAAAAACATAAATATAACTACGTGATCTCCATTGTCATAGATGTAATAAAGATATTAGAATCTAAGTTGTGAAAACATAATGTAATTGATAATAATGTATAAATTGTTAAATAAAAGCGACGTATGCAGATGTCCATAATGACTCAGTTTGTATAGCGGTTAAACTCACTGTACGTCTCTAAGAGCTGCGGGTTCGATTTCCACTAAGCAAATGCTTACAGTAAAAGAAAACATGAGGAGGCTTTTGTTAATATGTGACTTCTGCAAACCCGAACTTGGCCAACGCGGTGGACTCTCTGCTTTCTCATTGTGTGTAAAGGTACCGAGTCCCAACAGTGGAAACATGAAGTGGGTGTAAAATTATCATTACGTATAAATAAACTACATCGCTTTTATTTAATAAGTTATAACTAAATTTATATAGTACTTAATTCAGTAAAAAAAATTTCCTGCAGTTTTATTCCATACACAAAACACTATAAATTTTTTTGTTGTTTAAGTAGTAAAAAGAAGGCCGCGTCGCGAACTGTTTCAATACTTTCGAGAGGCGATTCTAGTCGGATAAAAAAAAAGCGACGAAAGCTACAAGCACCACTGAACTACAAAGTTTTTTTTTTCGTACACACCATGCAGCATTAAGCGGTGTCACTTGAAAATTCTGAATGTTAATTAAGTGCTGTAGAGCTTTTTCCGGAGTATTTCATGAAAGCGTTAGCCATACAACGCCAGTGGTTCATTTTTAAAAAACGATTTTGATACAATTTTTAAGTGTTATAAAGCGAGGGATTACTAAATCTGCATTCAACAGTAAATAGATAACTGCCGATTATAAATTACTACTTAATAATAACCACCGAATCCTATAATTGAAGCTATTATTAACTTTTAATTTGCTGCGAGAAGAAGGTACAGTAGTAGAATAAACCTAGCAGTTTTAAAACCACTACGAATATTGGAACTTTGATATGAACTACTTAAAATCATACAGATGATACATAATCTATTTATTGCGCTTAAAATCGAAGCTCTATAAACAAATATTATTTGCAATGAAAGCAAAGAAAATAATTGCTTTTGCATCCATAGTGAATTTCTTAAACTTTATATAAGCTTTTCCTTTTATTAAAAAAGAATTAGGAACAAACAATACAATAAAGGAAACGAATTTCAAAAAACTAAAAGATAATATCAAGAAATTGGATGTTGACGTTGGAAACAAGAATTAAAATGGTAGGTTGCTAATTTTATTCCTTCCAAAGCATTAACCATAATTACAAAATATGCATATAAACTATGTTTCAATATAAACAGAAGAAATGCAGTTTTTAACTGAAATTAAATGTTAAAGTTTCCAAATAGGGAGATGTAATATAGAAAAGATAATATATTTACATAAAAGATTATTTACAGTACAATAAAGCAATTAAATAAATACTAAAATGTATATATGAGACGTTGAACAGTGAGCAGCAGTGAATTATATCACCGGTGCGCAAGCGCAGTTTCTTAATATTGTAATGTTTGTTTAATTAATTTGATTTGCAACAGTTTTCTTTCTTATAAGTCTTTCTCATGGCGCGCCAGCTGAAATATTTCCCTATTGTATTATTTATATGCGAAAGTCGTTGTCATTTTCGTGCCAGACAGATCATTTATATGCATTAGTAGCAAACCTAACGCCCCCGAAGTACGAGAGACATTTACAAAACAATTTCCATTCGTATCACGTAATTTTACGTAGTCAATGATAGTCATTCGTTTCCCTAATAAATTTATGCAGAATTTCAAAATGACATTATATCACATTTTACTAAATATAGCGTCTTATACATCTGTGAATATTATACATTTAACGACACTAATTACGTTGAAAGTGTTTGAGCGTTACGTAAAAATATAATAGCTTATTTAATCACTAATAATAATAGAGTCTAAACAGTAATAGTTATTAACCTAGGCAGTTTTAAATTATCGTAATACAATCTTCAGCTCAACAGACTTAGATGTAAAAATCATTAATACAAAATTACTCATAGGTCATATAAAAGTAAAGAAATAAGGAAATGTTAACGACAAAAGGAACAATACGTCGATATTAAATTTAAGGAGAAAAATAATTATGAACTCCGTAAGTACTTATAAAGTTTGATTAGGATCCGACGACAACTTGGCAATGTCAGCTGATGACAAGATATTAAATGAAGATATTTAAAATACAAGTAAAGGTAAATGATCATCTTCATAACGAAATTGAACAGGAAATTGTTTAACATAATTTTTTTAGATCCTTTTAAAATATGTCGATGAAAACACTTTTATAGTCTTTTAAGGTTTGTTTTATCAATGTTGACTGTTTCTTAATCTTAAATTTACAATTTTTTTTAATAAATCATGAACAAATCTATATTTATAGTAATGATATTAGTCAAATAAATGAGTTATAACGTAAATGATGATTAAGTAATGTAGTTTAACGTATGAACAACTGTACTGGCCGACAGATAGTTTCCTGTTCGCTGTAAAGTTTCTTGTTTAAGCAGTCATTTCGAGTAGATTTCGCTTGAAATTTTTAATGAACGCGGAATGGCGTCAAAGTCAAGAGCGGTTGATAATTAAAAAAAAAAGTAGAAATTGGAAACAACCCTGTCTATCATGCCATGGACGGTAGATGATTTGGATTAACGCCAAATACAAACATCTGGGTCATTGATAGGTCACTGATTTTCTATGCATCTGTGCGTTTTCCCAAAATATGTAATATTTGGATCAAAACAACATGTTTTTACGAAACTTAATCCAATTCAAATACTATCACATATATAGTAATATTATCATTTGTAGTTTATATAAATGCTTTTTAATTTTATAACCAAAAAAGCGATCCAAAGGGCAGTTTATCTTAGTCTTCAAACCAGACCAAATTGAGACCGTAAGTCTTCTATACAAAACATATATACGATGTAATTAAATTGTTACTATGTAAACATAGATTAAAATATCTCTAATACTATATATGCTACATAATGTAATGGTAAAAGGCAACTACTCTGCCGGCGACATCATATAAAGTTATCCACATACAAGATTGATTAGTAATAGATGTAAAAGGTTTAAAGGAAAGTATAGTCTATTTGCTGTAAATAAATATTCACTTTATGTTTTTTCTAATATAATATATTTAATTTCTAAACCAAGCAATGTCAATGTATTCACTTCTACGTGGTTCTTAACAATTTATTAAAATTTGACATGTATTTAACAACATAATAATTGAAATTTCAGAAAAAGGCAAAGATTTTTTAGTCATGAATTTGAATAATTTTAGGATACGGTTTACTATACATTAATTGACAGCAAATGTGCTATAAATTCACCCCTTTAAAGCTCAGCAAACATATTATCAAATACTCTGTATATTTTATTCGTATTTCGGTAGTTCTTTAATAAACACGCCCTTGTCAAACAATTAGAAGGCAATTAGATATATTAAAACATAAACCATCCCTAAGCTTTTCATAACAATGTAATTATGTTAAATCGTCCAGATTTTAATATTAATTTAAACGCAGCGGTCGAGTTCTGCCTTTTTACATTTATCTTCACAAAGCCATCTTTGCGACGTTGACTTTCAAGTTTGCAAAAAAATATATATTTAAATAAATATATATAGAAATCGTCACTTAAATTAATTTTTTCAATCAACGAGTGAGATGTTCTCGTAAACGTAGTTATAATTATATACACTATACAGCTTATGCTTCTAGTATTAAAACATAGCTGTTATAATTACCCTTGTAATTTGATTAGCTACGATACCTCCTACCAGAACACAGTAATATTTGTATACTGTTTAAATTTATAATAAATACTTGCTGCGACGTTACTGAACCTGTCGTCGGTAATAGATATAACTCAATTATTTCGTATAAACTATACATTGTAAGATTTAAATAAAGTGTCACAAAGATTTTACTACATTATACATGTAAAAATGTTTAGTTATTCCTTCTGTAAATACTGTGTCAAGTCCACCTACTTTTTAATAATATACCAAAAATAGTATTATAATCATTACAAAATTTCCACAAACTATACTATAATGGAAGTTTTTAGTAAGCTGAGCTTTTTTTTCTAAACTTTACATGAAATAAAAGAAAATATTTTATAACAATTTCGCTACGTTCGTGCTATCAGCGAAGTACTGGGACAATTTGCTGGCATCAGGATTTCCGACTACGTATTGTTCGAATCTTTTAGAGAAGGATAAGCTTCTTCTAGATTATATATATGTAATATTTATTATGAAATATATATCCACTTAACACTAGACAGTGTGGAAGTGAAGCTTAAAATAAACATAAAAAAATATTGCAAGTATTATATCTGTTGACCACACACGCCAAGTTGAGCACATTTGATATATTCTATACTCTGTTCTTCTCTGTCTTTTTCATTATTCCTTCATTCTCTGTATAACTATTTATTTGTATGTATAATGTAATGTATAAATACCATATGCTGTACAACGTAAATCCCAATTACAAGCCTTTGAGACCCAAACGCCTAAATGTATCGATTCCCAAACACTGGCGCACTTCCAAGTTTATCCTAGAGCTTGGTAATGAACGTTAAATTAGTTTTGTTTATATAATTGATTATTTATTTATAGTATGGACAGCCAATTAATTTAGCCAATGAAAATAGGTTTACCAAAATACTATTGTACCTTCAAATTACAATTTGGTAATCAAGAATCCGGAATTTCAGATTTCTGAGTCTAGTCTGTAGATCAGAGGTAGAATCATTTTATATACAGATTTATTTTGTTTCAATAAAGGCGGTGATACTTCGTATTGTAAATAATCAATAAAGGTGAATGATCTGTATATAAACTATAAAGAAAATTATATAAACAATATATAAAGTTCATGCGAATTGCTAACATTGTTTCCATGAAGCGAATTTTAAGCTTCTGATTAATCATAAACGGTGGAATTCTAGGTTTTCTAATTAACATTATTATGGCTACTGTGAATGTTCAGTCAGAATGCTAAATACGCTATTTTGATTAAGTTTAAGCACCGGTAGCAATAAAACATTTAGTTCACAAATTCTTTTGGCACAACCTATTTAAAAAGCATTAATAAATTTTATTTGTACGCATGCTTATGTAAATGTTTGGTCTTAATATTATGTTACGGTATATTTATTAAACACTATTTATTTTAAAGTATTTAAGAATCTGTTTCTTTATTAGTTTGGTCAAAATAAGGCAAACCAGTTTTCCGCGTTAAGCTTTCTGAAAGGC
>DWHU01002134.1:0-10565 GCA_018247975.1 Parides photinus
AGTTTCAGATTATTTTAAGATTTATTCATATTAAAAATAGTCTTAATATTGAGATATTGAAAATAACAAGCGACTACACAATAGGACGTTAAATTTAAAATGATAATGTTAGAACCAGTGAACCAAATATTAAACAATAAAAAATATAATACATTGCAGTAAAATTTGGTTCTTTTTATTTCTTATTTATTACCAACTGAAGGTTTATTTAACATTAACTGCTTACCTATCACGGACCCTGTAGTGTTTCCGAAATGACTGTTAAAACTAAATCGTAAACCCGCAAATACAGCAATATTTATTTCAAGCAAACTCTAAATTATTAGTGTGCTCTGAAATAAATAAGGAAAGTAGATAGTTATAAAAATAGTTATTAATAATATCCATCCTCATTAACATATCCCTTCTAATAATGACAAGAAAGTACTCAATTAA
Source organism: Parides photinus (assembly GCA_018247975.1). Lineage (NCBI taxonomy): Eukaryota > Metazoa > Arthropoda > Insecta > Lepidoptera > Papilionidae > Parides > Parides photinus. Next base: position 436 of record DWHU01002134.1, read on the forward strand.
ATGATATGTTTTATTAGGCTTCAGTCTTCACAAAATGTAGCGTTTTGGTATTTTTATAGCAATAAATAAAGCAATGAACAGGGATTAGAAAAAAATTTAGATACTTTTTCGCAATAATTACGATTCTTGTATTTTAACACTTGCACCAACCGTAGGCATTAAAATTAACAACAGCTTAATTAATAGGAAATCTATAATTATTTTTATTTGCTTTGTGATACCTAGAGACAACATTCATAAATTTTACTCTTCGTCTATTTCTTTCATTCAATTAAAGGCTAGTAGGATGTGACGCTAATTAGGATGATATACACTGCAACTTCTGGATATACCGACGAAGTTACAATACGATGAAAACACTTGCAAAAAATTTACAAACATTTGCAACTGTACAACCAGTTAAATTATCCTTTTTTTTTTGTTTCAAGTACAAATAGTATACTTTTTTACTTATTTAAACAAATTATTGCAAATTTACAATTTTGGAGATTAAAATGGTCCCTGTATTTATAAACGTTTTGCTTACATACGGCGTCAATAATCCTTGTAAAATGTTAATATTTATTGTGACTAGAAAAAAATAAAAAGTAGTCATATTTATGAAGAAAATTGAGCTTATCATTAATGTTGTAACTTTTATTAAGTTACAGTAATGTTCACATATGTTAGTGGTGAAATTCTAAAACATATATTTAATTTAAGCAGTGCATCACAGATAAACATCATTTACGGATTTAATAATATAAGCATTATACCAACTATAAAGTTAGCTGCACTTTTTGTTATATAAAAATACAAGTGTTACATAAAATTAGCTTTTTACTTTCTGCAGTGCCAATATTAAGAAACGAATTATTAATCTATATAACAGCAATTTATTTGAAATTATTGAATTCAGTGGTTTAAAGTAAATAATTCATTTACTTTAATTTAAATATAACTCGTTTGCCCGTCCCGTTTTTTTTTTATTTACTATTAGACTGCAAATAATGTTGGCTGTTCACTTAAAGAAGAGTTTCTTAATTAAAAGTATCTCATTTCAAGGACTTACCTTTGACTAGCTTTCAACATCTGTAAAATATTCGGATATTTACAGATTAAAATGTAACTTAAACCAAACTGCCAAGTTTTAACACTTTCTGTAGTACAACATGTTTAAGAATAAAATACCTGAATTTTATTTTAAACAGTATCAACTTGAATCTAGATAATATTATTTTAAAAGACGATCAATTCACATTAATCGTAAGTGCTGAGATTGAAGTATATCGGGATATCTAAGTAGCCTTTTAAATCTTATAAGGTAATTAATTTATTACAGTTAAAGCTATGCAAGAGAAGTCTTTGATTTGAAATGTCTCATAAAAAATATTAAACGAGTTTTGAGGAAATGTTTGTGTAATGATATATAGATAGAAAAGAAATTATTTCACATTAATAAATAACATAAGTCATGGTATAATTAGTATATGAGACAGAGTTATAGTTATGGAACAGCTCATTTGGGTTTAGTCATGTTTTGTCACAACGCTACGAGTCAACGAGTTCGTAATTACTAGATTTAATAATTAAATTGATGTAGTATTTGCTTCATAATCATCAAATTTTACAGAATGCTAACAAAAAAAATCAATTGAAAAATTATATTATTAACATATTTGAAATATATCAATATGAGAATAACCAAAAGTGTAAAGTGCCGTTAGAAATTAAAAATAATTACGCTCCCAGCCCGGTGAATAATAAATAAAATATAGTAGCGGCCCGAGCCGAGGCTTCTGAGGAAGCCCTCCAGCATTGCTACATAAAAAGGGAGGTTACAGGCCGGGCACCTTCCGTGCTCGGCCACTCCCGGCTCTACGCCGCTGATTATCTTCTATTTCACAGGAGAACAAGTGGATATCATTATCCAAAAAAAAACAAACTGAACAAAAAATGTAAAACTGAAAAAAGCTTCAATTACTGTTTCTCATTAATCATTTCAAAATTATGATCAAAACTGGGCCATAACATTTTCTTTAACATGCATTGATCTGATTATGGTCTAAAATGTTGCAATATAAAGTTTTATATCTTTTGTTTGCATTTTAAATAACTCATATAATATTTATGATAAATGCTGTACAAGTTGGGAGTTTAAAGAAGCAAGCAAACTGGCTTTTTATAGGATAATACACTATACTATTAAAAACTAAATCAACACTTTTTATGGTATTGAAGTAAAGTACTCATCTTTAAAACTATAACAAAAAATCTAAAACCTTAAAAAAAATATTTTAATTTACTTTTGATCATGTGCAGAATTGTTTTGCGAGAGATGGAATAAACAAGATAACTTTTCTTTTTCTTTTCATAAATATTATATTTTTATAAATATTGCTATAAGATGAGAACAAACTTTGAGATTTTTGAAGCAAGGATCTAATTGTGCATGTTTGTAACCCGATGAAAACAGACTTAGCATTTACAACATACAATAAACAATTATGAATCATATGATGAGATATTACTGTTTATCTGCAAATTGCACCAAAATACTACTTGCTACCACAATGTTCTTATCATGATCAAACTTGCGATACCTTGCATATGTAAATGATGTGCTAATACCATGATTAAATATGTACTAAGAAATAAATTTTTGTTTTTAACAACTAACATGTAATATGAAAGTGATTTAGATACTCATTTATCTTCATCAAATATTTACAATGAAGAATTGTCTTAAAAAATAAAATAAAGTTAGTTACAATTACACAAACTGAAATTCAATTCAATCTTTGTCAATACATCAATAAAAATAGTTTTTACAAAAAATAGAACCTATCCTGACAAATGGATAGAAACATTCCATGAGGAAAGATATATTCTAGTAAAGTTATAGAATAATAAATATAATTTATTTTTCTCCTCAACAGAATTAGTTTCTTTGTTACTAGTAAATAGTACACATATAATTAATTAATTATATATCCAAACATTTTGTAACTTCACTACTGCTATTTAATTTCATACAAACAAAGTAATGTTCAAATTGAAACAACATGGTTGTTACAAATTGTACTAGTTCATAGTACCTAATCAAATTATGTAAAATATGATCTTATCATTTTTTATCAACCATCAATAATTATTCCTTTGAAAAACTATTCTGCATAATCCTCTCCCTTAGCACCTTATAAATACATTATTTCAACAATTACATATACATATCACATTTAAATTGCACACCCAGCTGAAAACCATTACTGTTATTAACACATTTATAAAACAAGGTACCTTTTAGAGTAAGTAGTTAGTGTTGATAGAAATTTAATTCACATAAACAACAGTGGCATAAACATTGTTCACAAATGCAGTGTTCGCAGTCTCCTGCAATGTGCATGTATCACTATCCGCCAGTGCCATTAAAATACTGAGCATGTTTTGTGTAAGGTGCTGCTATATGATATGGAGGGGGTTGTCCTCTCATGTAGACAGTTTCTGTAGCTCCACTTGAAACATGGTGGTGGCTTATCACATTTGGTGAATGTGATGAATTGGGCATAGTATCATATAAGTCATACATGTTTTGACTTGTAGGTGATTGAACATGACTAAAACTCCCATCATCAGTAACTAAAGGGGTATTAGTCATTCTGTATGGATTTGTTGCATTAGTGTGCCCTGTAGGGGAGTATAATTCTGGTGACTGTGAAGGAATGTATGTTGGACTCGAAGTAGTAATCCCATATAAATTTACATTGGCATTTGGAGTTGATGACTGATGCAATGGTGCAGAGAAATGATGACTATCACTAGAAGGTTGCACATACATATTGTTATAATTACTTAAATTTGGCATTGTAGTGGAACTTACTACTTGACTTACTGTATGGACTCTGGAGCCTTGTGGTAAATCATGGCCGCCATGAGAATGATAACCATAAGCATTGAAATTTCTTTGTCCATATATTTTTTCCTTATTGCATGAATATTCTTCGTGATCATACAAGTTTTCATGATAATTACTTGTTGATACATTATGGCATATACCATGTTCTTGTCGAGGGTATGAAGGCACAAATGCTTCTATATTTTCATCTACAATATGTGGATTGTAATCACTTTCATTGTAATGAGATTGTATCATTGTGTCTTCACTGGCAAGCCTGTCCTGAGAACTAAGATTGAATCTTTGAAAATGATTTTGAGTTTCTTCTGGGTTACCTCTAAAACTCATCTCATTTGCATGATAGGTATTATAATCTATGTGACCTGCACATGAATTTGACTGTGTACAGGAATTCATTTCATTACTTTCCTTTCTTTGATATTTTTCATTGGGTTTGATATTGTAATGTTTTTTTGAATCAATGTAAGGCTCTGAATTTTCACATTTATATTCAATGTTCGAAGAACCATTATTTTCTACATAAAGAGCATGATCAACACTTTTATAGGTTTTTTCTTGTTCATATGCTAAATCTAATGGTCTATCATATGCATTTTCAGGTGATAAGTTATCATATACTAATGTTTTGAAATTCTCCTGAGTAGCCTCATTGTCTGTGTTTACATTGTTAGATTCTTTCATATTATCTGATGCAAACCTTTGCTGTAATGTTGGAGTTATCTTTGCTGCCTTTATATGAACTACATTCTGCATAGGCGGTGTTATATCTTGCGTTCCATCTTTATGAATATTCCTGGCATGTTTGGCCATAGCCCTGAGCTCCTTTGGATATGGGGTAGGAGCTCTTCTTAATTGTCCTGGTTTCTCAGGTACTTTCACCGAAGCTTTCATATCTACAAAACTTATGTGTCTTACTGGAGGCTGTGTCTCTGTATTTTCAGATTTTTTAGAATCATTTTTTATTTCAAGAGGTGTTAAAGGCACTTGAGGAAAAAGAAAACAAGTAAGGACTTGTTCATAACTGTAGGGATCAATTTCAGAATGCATAGGCACTAAAGGTTTGCTTTGATTTTCAGATAGCCAAAGAGCTACTAAATTATCACAATTTAGCAGTGACTGAGGAAGACAACTTAAAGAGTTTCTTACTAAATTTAAAACTCTTAAAGAGGACAAATGGCCAATCTCTGGAGGGATTTTAGACAATTTATTTGACCGAAGTGATAAAACAGATAGCTTTGAACAACTTCCGATTTCTGGAGGGATTACTTTTAACATATTGTCATCAACATTTAAATATTGTAACTTTCTTAAAAGACCAATACTTGATGGAATTTTATCTAAATAATTGCACATAAGCATTAATTCTTCTAAACTTTTCAACTGGCCTATGCTTTCTGGCAAACAATATAATCTATTGTTATCAAGTTTCAATGAAGTCAAGTTACTTAGCTGTCCAATAGTATCAGGAAGCTGTGTCAAACTGTTAATCGATAAACTTATATCAAGCAATTTTTTACAATTTCCAATTTCTGGAGCAAGCTCTTCTATCATGTTATTACTAGCTTCAAGGTGAATTAAGTTTTCCAGAGGTTCAATCAAAGCAGGAATAGCAGTGAAACTATTACTATCAATCCATAATTCTCGCAGCTTCAGGAATCTTCCAATTACTTCAGGAAATTGTTGAAACTCATTTTGTCCAATATCTAATCGCAACAGTTCTGAGGATCGCGATAATGATTTAGGTAAGATCATTAGGTAGTTGTCTCTTAACTCTAATATGTTAAGATTTGCTAACCTGCCAAAATTTCCAGGAAGATATTCCAAATAAGTATCATTTAGATATAACTCTTTTAATCCTATAAGATTTGTTATGGCATCTGGCAGTTTCTCTAATGGATTAACACTCAGATCTAAAAACATTAAATATTTCAGTGCTTTCATGTTATCAGGTATAGATGCCAATGTGTTTCTACTTATATTTAAATGTTGTAAATTAACCAAGGAAGATATAGCTGTAGGAATTGCCTGTAACTCATTGTCACTGAGATCTAAATATTTTAACCCATGGCACATAAAAAGTTGCCGCGGTAACTCAGTAATACGATTACTTTGACAAAATAATGTTTCTAATGTTCTCTCATAGACAAACACATCTGTTGGAACATCCGTTAAAGACTGATGAGAGTAATCCAATTCCACGACATCTTCTACACCCGGCCTCACACAACATAAAAAGTCGAAAGGCATTTTTTAACAACACTAGCACTGCTAATACACGCGAATTACCAATCTTACAAACGACAGTCATACTCTTTCAATAAATACTAGCTTTGTTAACTGCATTTTATTTCATAAATTTTGATGAAATAAGATTTACATAAAAAAGTAATATATTAAAAATTTTTTTACTACAAAATGATTAACATAAAACCACAACTGAATCACCATCCCCTCCCAAACGTAACTTTTTTATTGCAGATTATATTCTTCAAAAGGATCTGTTACCACAGATAAATATAGGTTAAAAAGAATTTGCCATAACATTCGATTTAAAAAGTAGATGATACAAATTATTTTAATTATTGTTGACGTCTAATTACAATGATTTTTAAACTTTAATTAAGTAATTATAAAAGATTAATTTAAAGAATGTAAATAAATAAATATGAAATTTTTTGTGCAATGTGGATGTAAAATGTAATCTGTAAAAATTCTAATTTAAAAAAAAATAAGTTGAAAGTGGTTTATTAATATTTTTACATAAATGTTAAATTTTTTCGCAATTCAGTTTAATACAGCCTAAAAGCTGAAAGTAATCAACAATTATTGGTACAAAAATCTCAAAACTTTGTTAAATGTCAGTATATGGTAACACTGGTAATGTCAAATTAAAATTGTATGTTTTTCTACTTTCATCAAAACAATTTGTAGATATGGTTTCTAAGAGTGTATTTAAAGGGAAATGTTATATTACGTATAAACGTGGTTACGAAGATAGTAAAAAAGACATATTAATAACTATTGATAAGTTGTTCGAAAATGACAGTTTGGTAATTTGTTTATATAATTTCGCTTATACGATTAATTTGATTAAATTATTCAAACTGTTATTGATTCTAGGTAATAACTTTATCAGATGATGAAGATCCAACTTTTTTGTTTAGGATCTGTATAACACGAAGTGATTATGAACATTTGAAAAAGCAACAAGGGCTTCTTATCGACTTCGATAGTTTTCCATCCCAAATTGTTAGATTATTACAACAATGTGCTTCCAATAATATGTGAGTCTCGTTCAGTTTAAAATAATTAGCTTAATATTTAGAAATGTATTACCTTTTCAATGGCTGCTTCTTTCAGGTTTATTATTATTCACCAATTAAACCCCATAACATTCAATTTCGAAATTGTTGAACATAATGAATTTAAACGATTAATTCATTTATCATTAAGTACTGGTCCTGCTACTGACTCTGAAATAAAGCAACATTTAGCTGAAACTATTTCGAATTTAAGGGTGAGAAACATAATTACAATTCTTATTATTTGTGCTTATGAACTTAAAAGATAATTTTGATTGATACTACCATAACTTATACTAAATACCTTATGAAAATAGAAACAGACTAAAATACTAAGCACCTGAATGTGGCACATCAGATTGTAAGAAGTGATATGCCAACTGTAGACATCGTAATAGTTATATCAAATCACTAATAGCTTGATGTGTAATAAATAGCCTCTCTAGTGATCCTCAATACTGCCTGTGTTGCCCAGTTGTTTCTTTACCTTTTCCTTTTGGTGTCCCCTGCCAATAAATCTCATCTTAATGTGTAGGTTGTTTTTTCATTGAATAATTTATGTAATCTATGTAATGTACTTAATCATAAATGCATTCATTAAACATTAACTAGATATTGATTACTACTTTAATAATCAACATGGATATTACTAACGATACAAATTTTTCTGGTAGACTGTGTAATCATTATTACACAGTCTAGTAATATTTTGTGTTTATGTACCCAGTTCAATTATTGTTTAATTTGTTATATGTTATCTTACAGAATAATTTAGCAGCAGTCAAAAGTGCAGCTATAAGTAATGAAGCAATGTTAAATGATAAAATCCTCAAAATGGAAGGAAAAATTCATGATTTAACTCACACAATGTTAAAAATGGAAGAAGCTAAGTTACAAAGAGAAAATGAATTTTGTGAATCTCTAAAATTAGAAAAAGACCGATTAGTACAGGTGGTTTTGCTACAAATTTTATGTGCTATAATCTATCACATTTAATTAATACTAGTGATTTTTACAGGAGAGAATACAATGGCAAAAAACATCAGAACTAGACACAAAAAAACTTATGGATACTGCTCAAGAAAATTTAAACAAAAAAGACAAACAAATTGAAGATCTAAATTTACATTGCAAGAAACTTCGTGATAATTTAATGCAGTTAGAAAATCAATTAAGGTATTTGTGGTGTGGTACGACGTTTTTGGACAATACCAAGCACACTGCTTTAGCTGCTAGGTGTTATCCAAAAATGTCTTACAAGATGTTTTTATGGATTGAAATGATAATTCATTATAATATTCATGGTTTTTACATATACATGTTTTTAATAAATTATTTTTTTTTTACTATTTAAAACCAACTAAAATGTCATTATAATAAATGTCAAGCTCTGTTACAGCTGAATTGCCCATAATCAGAGATTTATGCATCTTTAACAAACTATGTATGACAAAAAGTTATACCAAGTACTTTATTCACTTGTATATTTATGTTTTAGTGAAAAAAATCAAAGAGTTAATTTTATAGAAAATGAAATACAAAAGACTCATATTGAAGTTGCTACCTTAAAAGCAAAAAATGGCACTTTTGAAAGGGAGGTATTTGAAAAAGATAAACAAATAAGCCAACTGCAGTCGCAGTGCACTTACCTAGAAAAGGTAAGTTGAAATTTAAAGTTATTAAATGAATATAGTTTTAGTTGTTTTTTTTTATTTTATAGAGAAAGTTAAGTTGGAAAGTTAACTTAATGGTGGCAGATCTGTATTAATGAGACTACACAGGTACCATTTCTGCTGCTAAATGGTAATGTGCTAAATTTACTGTATGAAGAATGTTATAGCTAGAAAAGTGTTTGAAGTAATGAAAGACATACATATTATTTAAATGCATTATATACTATGTGGTGCAGTATTGATCATTCTAAAATAAGTTTCTTTTATTTGAAAAATTCAAGCTCAAATAAATAAAAACTGGTTTTACAGGAAACAATATTCCTGTAAAATAAATAAGTTGCACATTTGTCTACCACAGAACCTTTACATCTTTTTTAACACAATAAAATTTGTACAAAGTGATAAATATAATAAAATCATCAATGGTTACTTTAACTCATCATTATCAATAATGCATGAAAAACTTAATAATTTAATTTCATTCTGTGTTATTCACATTTTGTAAATCATAAATTTTTATCTATTTTCAGGTCAATAAAGATAGTACTGAAAGTATTAAAGGATTGAATGAAGCATTGCTAATGGTAAAAAAGGAAAAGGTGTGTATTTTTTTTTTATATTCAAAGGTATTAAAATAAGTTCATATTAAAATTCTTACCTTCCAAAATCAATAGACATCAATCACTGCTGGACGTATATCCTTTCATTAAGATCTTAATACCATATCTTTGAATAAGAAAACAAAATTGAATTTATTTTTTAAAACAAAGTGGCTATTAAGATGAATGTGATAACGAAATTAAGCAATTTTTTTTAAAGGAAACTTTAGAAAAAAGATTGACGTTAAGTGACTCTCTGGCAAATAAAAATAATGAAGCAGCTCAATCAACAGCAGAACAGCTTTTAAAAGCGAATGAAATTATATCAAAGTTAAACAGAGATTTAATAGAGTCAAAAGAAAAGGTGAAAACCAATTTTTCTCTTCTGTTCTCTAATAATTGATTTAAAGTTCATATGTTTTCATACATACATACATACATACATACATACATGCATACATACAGTCACGCCTTTTTCCCAAAGGGGTAGGCAGAAACTACTTCTTTCCACTTGCTACGATCCAAGCATACATCTTTCGCTTCTTCAACTCTCATGACTCTTTCCATACAAGCTCGTCGGTTGCGGGTACTCTTGACCTGGCCTTTCTTCAAAATGTCCTCGATCTGATCGACATACGTACACCTAGGTCGCCCCCTACCG
>DWHU01002135.1:0-10563 GCA_018247975.1 Parides photinus
ACATTTACACAGCATTAGATCGTGCTCTTTTAAATTAAACACACGATGTTAAGCCTCATTACTACAACAACTACAATAATTACCGAGAACTACTTTTAATTGACAGCGACGAAAATCGTGTATGATACATACGTGACCTTTCTTTATAAATTTACTAGAACGAGACCCGTGAAAGCAATACTAGAGAGATTCGTTACCTTTACCTTGATATATATAAGAAGTGTAATATAATCCGATCGCTTCTAAATAGCTATATTGATGACATATGTTCAAACATGAAAAAAAATTTTAAGTTTAGTTGTATATAAGCAATTTAATTGCACTGCAGTTGCCTCGGGTCGTATATCAGTAAGCGTGTTTGACAAAGTCACCTCTGTTGTTATCTAGTACTCACTACATCATAATTGTAATTCTTTTAGGCATTACCAATTAATTCTGAAAGGCATTATTCTATCACTTATACCTTTATAAAGATGAAGAAAGACATCGGCAGGAACACGATATCCGTCAACCAGTAACTCTCTTATTGTGGCAGAAGTCCCTTCGTGTCAGTAGTAGGACATCATGTGGGTTGTTTATCATTAATTATTACACATGTAACAAAATTTGTTTTATGAACGCAGTTGACTTAGTTATTTACTATTTTTCTTACAAAACGAATCATAATGTAAATACATTATTGGAAATATACTCAGCCACTTATACAATAATCAAATAATATGTTGATTTTTTGTATAATCTATAAGCGACGTTAACCTTGTAAGCGATAAATCCTGACCATTATAATGGGACATTGCTTAAGATATTTACGTAGGGTCGTAATGTGTAATGTACATGTTTATGAATGTTGTATTAATCTCGTAATTTCACTAACATCACCATTCTAACTGGAGCGCTTTGCATATTCCTAAGTTTCTGTTTGGCAGTAGAAATGGGTTGCATTATATGTACATATATAGCCTCACCGATAAATAATTACATCCAGATAACTTAAAAATTAAGACTTATCTTAAAAATTTACGCATTACTCGAAATGAAGATAGTCACATTACGACTATTATCCCAAGCAGTAATAATGTTTTTATTTCCATCAGAACTATGGAGTCAATTGTGGTAAAGATAAAACAAACTTATATTATTTTATCTTAAATGAATACTTACACACTAAAAGCAATTTGTCATTAAACAATTCAAAAATACATTTGAATGATTACCGTTTGGGTAATGACTAAGTATTTTAGTAAAGTAAATATTTTAATATGCTTGTCTATGAATTGGCAACTTCGTAGAGAACTGTTAAGGTTTTAAAGACAAATAATCGAAATCAATTAACGAATCATCGATCGAAAACCGATTAAATCGTATGTAAGTAGCATCGGATCTATAGCACTTTAAATCTGTCAGTAGATTGTTTAACAATATTTCAATTAAATCAAACTGCGCAATAGCAAGTCAAACAGTAAAAGTTTAATGCTGTCGAAAATTAGGCGTAAAATTAAAAGTATCATACGTTAAGAAAAAACTACTATTACATGTTTTGCCCATTAAAGCAAATGTACTATTAAAATATAATATTATCTTATGTGTGTTGATCAACTAGTTACTAGTACACTGTACAATTTAAACGTCCATTTATAACTTATATTCTTATTTATAAACAAGGAAACTTGAAGTGTCGTATAAAACAGTTTCCAGTAAAACAAATCAATTTGAATATGAATTCGTTTATACTCTTTTGTACGGCACCCTTAAACCTTTTTAATAATTTAACGTTCTACTAACGTTCATTATCAATCTATATAGATATATCACAGAACAGATACCTTTTTTATTTTCGTGTTTTGTTATCAGTGTCTCGCAAACGTCAGTCGTATGAACTAAGTCTTCATTAACATTTAGTCACAGTTAGTCTAAAATTGTTTTTGCAATGGGTAACGTTATGCTGATGCGTTAATTACAAAGTTCGACTATAAACATACGTGGGTCTACCATTACAAAGCGTGTTTGCATACAATGTATTGTGTTTCCATGCGCTATAACTTTAGGAGTAAGCAGTACGTGAGCGTCACTCGACACTGACCCATTACATAAAACAGTCATGTATGGTCATTGTTCACCGGCCTACTGGTTCCGTAATAAATATTTATTTTTATACCTACAACGGAATTTTTTTAAACTATTTCAGATTCCGTAGATGGTCTCCGAAGGACAGTAAGGATGTATATATTAAATATAAATCACCAAATTATGTTACAGGAAATGATGGCATTCATTACATTGACGTTACGTTTTGTAAGTTTTTATTAATTTTGATCTATGAATACCAACATTTTAGAAACATTCAAAATAGTAGTTGTACGTCTTTTAAAACTTTTTAAATACACAAGCTTGTATTTTGCGTAGTCTAATTATAGATAAAAAAAACATGACTTCGTATATGTTTTAAATGCGTATGCGAGTTAGAATTGCTAAACTTTCAATCGTGGTAATTCACTTCTAATCTTATTACCTAAAATGTTATATTATTGATATGATTATCGAAAATTAATAACGAACACGGAAACTGAATCAAAGTCTGAAGACGATTGAGATGAAGATTTATAAATTGCTTAAATAAATGAATGCCTCTAAAATGAAGTAATAATTCGTGTTGTGATCTGTGTAGTTCTATAGAAAACGTAAAGTAATTAATAAAAAAGGAATAGTTATAACGAATAACTGACCAAGCGTTTTATAATTTTCAAACCGTCGTATGCAACCCTGACTTATATATCAACTCGAGTTACAGGAATTTTCCCATGAGAGAATATAAGACTCTCAACTAAATTATGTAAAATATTGTATATTCATTAGCAGTATCCGTAAAACATATTTTGCTACATAATAACTGCAAACTGGCTCATACTAACACCTAGTTGCACTCAGCTAAACGGTTAACCTAATTAATAGTTTTAACGCCACATCGTCTTATGGAGGTTGTATCAAATTTAAGTACCGTTATTACAAGTAGAAAATTTAGTTAAGGCTGCGTACGTACCAGCTGTATAAAGTAGGTATATGAAGACTACCACAAGTGACAATAAAACTGTCCGGAGAGTCAAATTCCTGTAAGTTTGGTGCAACATAGTGCATAACACTAAACCGACAAACAGGTTTGCAACGAATGCAATAACAAAAAGTTGTTCAGGGGACGCGGCGGACAATCTGTAATGAACTCATAAACAAGAGACGCGGAGAGGAGCCTATCAAAAACGAAAATATAATAAAGATATATACTTAATTTTTTTTAACATTAACAACTTCCTTATTCTGGATATGTGGATGAGACGAAGCTGTGCAAGCCAAAAAAATAAATAGCACCGAACATAATTCCAACGTGGGGTCATACTGTTTTTGATCACACGATACGTTACAATCGTCTTACAAGTGTTAATAAGTAGGTTTTTTAAATGTAATTAAAAAACAATACACATCGAAATTGTAGTTTTTACACACATGTACAAAAATTTATAATGAATGATGTGTCAAGCTGAATTAATACGAAATGCAAATATTGCAACAACATTACTTATTATAATAGTCTGAACTGATTCTTGTGATTTCAGTGTAAATATATCAGATTTTTGTCATGAAATCGCTTCTCTTGTAGATACAGATGTAGTCTGAAAGCAGACCCAAGCAGGGGACATCTCGATAAGTCGAACCAGTTCTAAAATTACAACTTTTTGTAGTCGTTTTGTCTACGTATGTTTTGGCACTTCCTTCTCTAATTCGATAGATAAATGAGGGAATCTATATGGTATTTCATTGTTTTATATATACTACAAATATTCTTATATTGATTACTAAAAAAAAATGATTATTAGTTTATAATGAATAATATTTTTTAGTATATTCTGATTGCCGATTTCATGTACCTATATAAGCACATTACGTGTTAAACCTCAAGAATAACTTTCCACTATTTGTAATATACATGCATATTATTATATTAACTGTCATGTTAAACAAACACGTATTCCATTTACATTCACAAATTATTTTATGTTTATTTTATTATGTATTATTTTAATACTAAAAGCACTGTAGGTGTTTTAATTCAATGTATATGCATTTAATACCGGGTTCAAAAAGCATTGTAATTAACGTGATATAAAAAGCACTATTGAAGCCGCGAGGAGAGTTTTATCAGTTTTGTTGTGGAGCAGGAATAATAACAAACCGCCGAAAACGGCCGGCTGTAGCCGAACGCAGCCGAAGCGAAAACGAATCTCGCTCCAAAACGTGATCGCGCCGCGCCGTTTGATTTGAAAACAAAATCCACCCGCCGCCGGCTCGCTACCACAAGGCACGGGCGAACCGGAGTGCAGGCTCAGTGCGCGAGCAAGCGTGATACGGAATGAACGTGTGGTGCGTTTTGCGCGGACGTTGACACAGCGATTTATTTTTTTGTATCATTCGATTTATACGGCCAGAATTTAACGTTTTGCAGTATAAAGTCGGAAACTAAAAAGTATTTACTGTCCAAAGCTTATTTGTAACAGTTCGCGCAGAGTTTGACCAATATTTGTGTAATTCCGTATAGACGCGAAAAATAAAAGTGAACAAGACTTCGAAACAAAGGACTGTTTTGTACATTTTCGCAATTAATGCGAAATTGTGTTCAAAAAAAAAACTGTTCTGGCTTAATCGTGGAGGGCACAGAAAAAATAATCATTGCCCACAGCCAACTAGTTCGGACTCAATCTGTGGTCACCGAACGAAAAACAAAAACGAATTCTCGTATTCTTACAACATCCAACAAACTCTTCAACAGAGATTATTTTAAATTCTCGTCGAATCGTCGTGGACTAAACATTTACATAAACAAAATTGTAGTGAATTTTTCGAACATATCGTGATTTTGTGTATCAGTTTATCGCTAACGCAAAACGAGGCCTATAACCCTGGATCAAAATTAGTGTCGAGTTGGTTTTACATGATGTCTACAGCCATAATGCATCAGTCTGCTCTGTACGATTTTGGGGATCTGTTCTTGAAGGTAAGGCATAATTTTTATTGTTTTTATTGCTATTGTTTTATTACTTTTATTTAAACTGTATTTATTTTGTCAAGAAAAACTTTTTACGTTGTTAGTAAAAGTAAACATTTTTAAGATTCTCTTAAAAACTAATGAAGGCTATTTTATTAATAAAAATATTATTGATGTAAAATTTCATGAGACGGTAATCGCTACGTTACATGATTAAACCCATTTCAAATGCTAAATTATTAACCTTGTAGGGATTATCTTTTTTCCTATTATTACCATATTTTTTAGTAAAAGCCATAAAATATAATTTTAAATGATTAAACTCTGAGAAATAAAACGTTAATTTGTAATTTAGTGTAGCTAGCCCAACTTTTGAGAGACAAAGTGGCATTATTGAATTCCTCTTTGGCGTTTAGTGTTTGTCAATGATTCCTAACTCCATAATTACATTTTACGGAAAATAAGTAAAACCAGTTGCAAGTGTTGCGTGCGGGAGAATAAGTGGCAAGACCAGTCCGTTCATGAAGTGTTGTGGAATCTCATGAATACGATCTGACTAGGCGCACGGCCAGTTTCCTTGGAAAAGTAAAAGTAAGCTGACACTTTGACACAGGCTCAAGAAAACTTGTCCACGAGCAAAGGCAGAACTAATCAACCCTTTTTATAGACTCCGTAGTAAAAATTATAGAATTTATTCTATCATATTTTTAATAGTCAAAATATTCGTATAACTAAAAAAAATTATAATTTAGGTTTTGTTTTAATTTATATGTCAACTTAGTCGACTTTATTATACCTTATGGAAACTAATATTATAACATTTATTTAATTTGATCTAGTTAAATACTGGGAACTATTTTTCTATAAATAAAAATATATTAGGTAGGTATTGGTAGAAAAGCATTTCTTTCTAAATCTGTGATATGGTTAAACTTAAAATTCCTTTACGCAGGGTATATATGTTTTCTTTTTATTTTTATATACGATCCACAATAATGTTATTGCTTGACAAATCCTTTTCAAATCTCAGCAGGGGTGAAGAACAGACTCGGTTAAGTGGTATGACTGGTATGGCTCGTATTATTACTTTTATCAATTAAAAACGTATCTTCGGTTGTTGAAATAAGACACAAAATAGCGTATACCCGCTTGTTTAGTAGCTCATATGTATTTAGTGGGGCAAAACCGGTTCTATTAGCTAATTCACATAGTTATAAATCGTTTGCTCGTCTTTTACGCTACCTGCTCACGGTTTTGGTGGTGGTTTACATTGCATATGAACCAAACCACTTGTTGCTCGTCTACATGTTATATTTGGTTATGTGCCTATATAACGTGAGTAAATGAAGGGTGCTTTACATATTATATAGAAATACGAGATCATTAGATGTTCACGTAATTTATTTTAAGTTGTTTCGAATATGGCATTTTAGACTTATATCTTTATTACGTAATTATCATAATTACAGACATAAAAATATTTCTATAAAAATTTTATTTTGCTAAATAATAGGTTTGCTAAATTCAGATGATATTCATAAACAATTTCATAATGGATTGCGTTGAATAATAACAGTGGGAATTTCGAAAGGTGCAGTAACGCTTTTTGTGTTTCGGCAGATCGAAAAAAATCTTGAAAACCGTTGACGTCGTAAATACACCTACAACCGTCTACCTGCCTATTCACAAATACAACCTCTTCGTATTATATTTAAAAGTTTTTTGTACTAGTAGACCTTACTTTAAAAGTCTTTGTTCCACAGACTTATCTTTGTTCAGGGAATTGGGTGCACCTTCTCTTGTAACAGGTTTTCTTTTGACAAACGAAAATTGCACATAGTATTTTGGTTAAAAGTTTTCAAATATCATACTAAATACTGAGCATACTATTATTCACTGAATATAATCGTTTATAATATATTAGCCAGGTTTTATTGTTTAATTGCCCACAAACTCCATTTTTATGTTTTCATTTATTGCATCTAGTACAACAGTCGCTTTGTTAAAGAGCTTACTGACTTGACATTTCTTTATACCTTATAAATATAAAAAAAGAATTAGTTTAACACCATGTTATAAATCTAAAGCTAAAACATAATTAATGCGTTTGAATTATTAACATGAAAGTAAAAGTTATTTAATTAAATATAAAAATTATACAACAGGATATTTTCCATCAAAGTACGCAATTTCCATGACTGCAGTCGATCATATTTTTTACGCATTTATATCGCTTATCAACTTGCAAAATAATGAAAGGAAACGCCTCAACAAACACAAAGATAACAACTCCACAATACAATACAGGCTGTGACATACGTTGTTTACATATATATTAATTTTAGATTCTACTGTGGTTTAATAGTAATTAGTAGATTACTTTTACATTTTCCTTATGTAACATAATGGGTATCTTTTGATGTTTACGTGTAGTCAAAGTTTTAAAATGAAGTATGTAGGTGACTAAAATTCTTTTGAATTTTTTTTTAATAAGTTTAACTATCAATGGTCCTATAGTGTTTTGTAACCAATACATACGTGAATGTGTGTTTTAATAGTACATGTAGAGAGACTTAGCTAATCGCGTCACGTGATGCGATTAGTTTTCCACGTGTCTAGATAAAGGCAATATAATTGTTCCCCCTCCATTACTCCGGTAAAATATATTTCCCCGGATATTAAACTCTTCAATATCGTTTATACAAAAAATTAAAAGGTTATTCCTTTTTTCCATTAAACACGTCAGCATTAAATATGGATCAAGTGTACGTTGCGAAACTTAATTTTGGGGAGAATATCTTGTGCAAAACTCGTTTCATTTCAAATAATTTAAAAACCTGTTTGTTTAATTTTAAGATACGCATGTTCGTGTAGGTAAAAATTGTTAACATAATGCGGATGGAGTATTAAACATCAGCTAGTATAGTCGGAATTAAATTACAACATTGCTAAATTCTATCAGTTGAGGCTATGTTTAGCAGTTGGTAGCAATAAGTTAGTCTAGAACAATTATTGAAGGATCATTTAAAATTCTATACTGTTATTTCTAGAAGTGATAGTTACAAAACGAAAATACGTCTTTATATTACATTTTAATCCACACAGGTCTTCCCTGTTTAAATGCATTGCAATATCTTATATTTTATAAGCCGTATTTATATTCTAACATATATTATATATACTAACTCCCGCGTGTTAAATTTTCGCTATTTCAGTACAGGTAGACTTTCCACACTTTTCGAAATCGAAATGTTTCTCAAACGGCCGGTTCTGGCCTCTAAGCCGACACCTCCGCTGTTTCCCAACGTCGAGTCATTGCAGAAACCATCGAGTGCAGCACAAACAATAAGTCTGGTCGTGGGAGCTAGCTTATCTAGCCATTTGTACACAAACACCAATTTTAGATTATTTCCTCCCTCGTTGCGTTGGCGAAATGTGACTTCGCATTGGATCTAACTACGGCTTTGCCGTGGCAAAGTAAAGCGATTAGTCTCAAATGCCGATAGCATTTGATATCTCGCTGTGACCGTGGAATATATATGATTATCGCACTTTTTGCATTTACTTACTATTACAAAGTTGCGAAACTAACGAACGTCGTTGAATAAATATTACCGTTAGTGACGATTATAAAAAGTATTCGGCTTGTATTAAGCAAGAAATATTACTTGACAAATCATTTAACTTTGCTTTCTTTTCTTGTCAATTGTAAAACAATTACAATGATACCATTAATCTAGTATTCGAAACGTAAATTTCATTAAATTGAAGATAAACATAAATGAACGTAATAAATGTACGTAGCAGTTTGTCAAGGAACGGGCGTAGGCCAGGACCACCGGTCATTATTCTATTTTGAGAACTGTTCCTTTCTCCGTCCATTACAAGCCGGACGTGAGTCACAAACCCTTGAGTCTTCCACGGACCCAGCTCATGTTTAGCACATTCTGCAATATTAAAAGAAGGGACCAAACAACGAATCCTTAGCCGGCGAGCCTTCTAAATATTGCTCGGAACGTTATACCTGGCTTACCTTGAACGCTTACACAATGTGTATATTCAATTATGGATCTCAACTTGCATAAATACAGAATATTAACTTATGGCATAGTCGGTGCGGCCCTGTCACTAAGATATTGCAATGTTAACACCCACGTTAACTTTATAAAAGTTAAGAAAATAAATCGAAATAGTTATGCGGTTGTGGGTAAACAATTGCACCATTGACCTAACCTCCTCAATTCATGTTCAAAAACGTATAATTACCATAATATATACTAAATATTCAGAAATTTGGAATGTTAGGAAAAAACCTTGTCTTCAATGTGGAAATTCAAAATTAGTTTTAATGTTTGGCGAAGGTTGATTATTTTTATGATCCAGTCGTAATTTCGTATAATTGTTACTTGTAAGTTTCTGATACTGTATTGAGTTGATTATATACGAGGAGACATAAATTTGTGAAGCTCTGCTAATTGTTTCGGCAGAACAAATGTTAGGGTTCATTGCCGGACCGGCATTGACGACTTACAGACTGCTACGCCCACGGTCGTGTAGACAACTAAAAGCGAAGACACACCTTGGAATTTACGCGCCATTATGTTAAATACTATATTTAGCTAATTTTATACAAGTTTGTTAAATATTACACACTGAACTCACACAATATTTTAATATAACCTTTATTTCAAAACAATTGCCTAAAATAACTTGACGCCTTCCTTGTATGTATAAACTAAAAAGCCTATTCAAAGTATTTATTTCCTTATTTTAGATATAACATTTGAAACATTTCTATTAGCTTAAATGATTACTATTTAAATCGTAAATATACGTTTCTTAAATTATTAGTTGATACTTCATAATGTTATCGGTAAATGTACTGTTTACCATCGTCCGCTACTTAGTTAACGATACATTTTACAAATATTTACAAATAATTTGATAATTGCTTTAGAAGTCAAGTTTTATATCTCTGGTTTATAAATAGTACATAGCACTCGATATATTATTTTTTTTTATTTTGTTAATAAATAATAGACGTTTGAAGTGAGTAAGCAAATAGTTATAAGTTATAATCGGAGTGCTTATATGGGTGATAATGGATATCTGAGGCCTTATTGGAGTGCACTGCATAAACAAAAGGGTACTGTACTTACATATACTATCTTATCTGTCCGTCTGATAAACCCTGAAACGATATAACGTTAAAACAATATTTTTATTTAATGCATCTAACCCTTACGTATTAGCTTCGTTTTGTTTTAAATTACGTGAATATATACTTTATTTAATAACTAACTGCACCCTGAGCGCGTTGTTAGGCCATCAACTAAAATAATTTTGAAAGAAAGACATTACACAAATATTCAATTAATTTCGGGACATTTTTTTGCATGCATTCTTATGTCACCGATAAAACGAAACTTTTTCGTTCGCTGTTTTCGTTTTAATTCAAATCAGCATGAACTGTCTCGGCAATATATTAAATTCAGTGCAATGACAGTGGCGTCTTCTACCAAAAATCAAGG
>DWHU01002136.1:0-10559 GCA_018247975.1 Parides photinus
GCCCAGCCCTAAGCCACTGATTATCTTATATTTCACAGGAGAACGAGTGGATAAAAAAATCCAAAAAAAAAAAAAAAAAAAGGCAAATTGTAATTACGTTCTTTTTTTATTTCTTTTATATATTACTTGTCAACATCATAGTTGTATTAACACAAGAATCCATAGTAAATTACACTTGAGACTACAGAAGTACGTGTTACTTACCAACAAGCAGTGACACGACTGCACTGGTCGAACAGTGGAATAATGATGCCCCTGCGCAGTGTCAATAAGAGTATTTATAGTTCAATTGTACATCGATCGGTTATGAGACTATCTTTAATCATCATTACTAACTTCGTCTTTCAGCACTTCAATTACAAGAACAATATTAAGATACGATCTGTTTAAACAACCATCCAAAAGTCAGCCATTAATTAATCAAGTTCTTAATCGTACCGACCATAAATAGTTTGATCCTTTTATGATAGATGGCACTAGCGAGGCTCGCTGACATACTTGATAGCAGATAAATATTATTAAAACTACATTTGTTACATAGAAACATTTTAGTAATTGAAATTATTCATATTGTATTGTTACTGTGATACTAGTTGTAACATGACAAAATTGTAATTCCAAATAACGCGCCCGGTAGAGTTTCTTGTCGGTTCTTCTCTTACCGACGTTAACCATCCCTTAGTTTTTGACTATCATTAAGGGCAATTGTATGCGCATAATGAATAAAAAAAATTACTTTAATAAAATACAAATATTAGTACCATTGTATCACAGTTTGCTCGCAGTTGCAGAAATCGACTATGATAACAACTGGATCGAGTTGTATATTTATGAAATATGTATTAAATGTTTCAGTAATCTCGCATGCATACCTATATCGTGCGCAATCGACATGAAAAATCCATTAGGGTCTTTTGCGTCGGCAAACAGGCCCGCGTAGGCGGCGGCGGTGACCGTGCTAAGCGGATTTGGTGCGGCCCGGCCTGATGCAGCGCGCGTCTATCTGGTGGATACCATACCTATCTAAATTTAAATAATAATATACATTCATTATTATACGGAAAACGCCATGTAGTTATTGCATTTGTATGTTGTAAGACGAATAGAAACGTAACATTACTTGATTGAAAATACAGGTATCGCCATATTTTAACATACTTTTTTGTTTTCTAATATACCGATATTACGTGTTTTTTTTAAAAAAATAATGTTATTTTTTCCTTTTTTCTTTATTGTTAGGCTTTGAACTTAAACAAAGCTTTGGCAGCCCCGTCATAACCTAATCAACTATAGTCTACTAACAATATATACCTATATTCATTACTAATATTAACTTGAGCAAATGCACACATTTTTATGTAATTAACTGTTGAATTAGTAATATTGGTGGTAACGTATCACCAAACGCTTATGTATAGGTAATTTCTAATGTCTGTTATAGGAGAATATTTGAAAATCCGGGTTAAATTTAAAATTTAGTTTGCGTAATTTATGTTGCGAATGTGTCATGAAACGTGACGTGAACTCCAGTAATTAAAAAGACACGCATTAATTTGTAAAGAAATAATAATTCGAAGATAGTGAGTAGAAGTGAGTGGAGAGGCAGGCAGCGGGACCGAGAGACGTCATTACCGCAATCAAAGCACCAAAGCCGCAGAGCCGCAGCGCCGCAGCGCCCCCGCGCATCGCTCGCCTCCGCTAACGACGAGTGCTCTCGATAAAAATTAAAAACACGTGCAAGCCCAGCCTGAGGAAAGTTTTAATGAGAGTACACGGCTGCCGCTCCACCGTCAGACAGTGTTGCTATAAATATATGTATTTACATAAATATGCGTCGATGTTGCGTTGTACGCGAACACTTTTCCCAAAATAGATATTAAATGTATTCCCTGCCATTTGTCGACATTAATTGTAAGTTTGCATTTAAAATAAATCGCGTACATTTGCAGGTGTTAGATAAATTCTATATTACTTCTAACGGCTACATGTAAGTATATTAAAAATGTGTAATAATAATTAAACTCAATATCGTGTTCATTAAAATGTTGCATAAATAGGTTTTATAACTTAAGTAATATGACAATTATTGCCACTACAATACTAATAACAACTCAGCAGTTAGTTATATATATAGTTACTATAACTAGTTATTAATGAGAATACATTAAAGAATATAAAAATCCAAGTCAGGAATACACTTCTCTATTTTGATTATGAGGACACTAAACATCATCAGTCCTACTTGTACACGTACACATTAATTCATTTCTTTACTCCACAATAATATACTCGTACAAATACACTTGCTCGTATACCCTTATACAATACTAGAACACTAAATCGTGTACCAAAGGAAATAATGTAAAATCAACAAATTAACTGGTTGTACAAGAGACCGGCTCTGCCTAATTTAGAACACTATATTTATACGCTCCTTTCTTTTAAATAAAGTTTTCTCATTTTTAATTTATAACATAGAGATTCAATCATAAATACATCTTTATTTTATCTTAAATATATCGCGTTCTGGAATGCTTCCTTTATGTTTCCTAAAGAGTAAGGACTGAACAAGTGCCGTACAGTAGATGAGCACTATTCACTCTTTATCGTAAGCCTTGGCCAACGGTTACTGGCCACTTTTATTTGCAACTTTCACATAAAATGTTGCAAGTAAAACTTAGTTAAAATAAATCTATAATATTAAATTTAATTGTTAACTAATAAAACATTATGTTAATATTGCTGACATCCGTTTAATAAATTGCATAAGAATGCCGAATTTTTAGTACACGGGCGCATTTATTTTGTAGCTTTTCATCGGGCCATGTCAATAATTCGAAGATAACCTGCTTTTTGTACAAGGCGAATAAAAATTTCTCTGGGTTCGTTATGGAAAGATTTTGAAAACACTCAGTGACTACAGTTTGTCGGACAAAAACATAACTCTTACTCAATAATTTAAAAACCGAAATAGTTTAAATGGTATTTAACCTTCCATTAAAATAATTGACAAAAACCTTAATTCTTCTGCCTTATTTCTAAAGTAGGGAAAGCTTTTCAATTTAACGTAACAAAAAAATACAGATGTTTTATTATTCTCAATAACCTCCCCGGCGCGATGCAGTCAAGTAAAAATAGGAATAAATTGTGAGGATCTTTGCAAAACAATAGTTGGAAATGGTCTACGCGAGAAAAAGCCGGATGCAAATGCCATTCATATTAATTAGCAAAGCGAGACAGGGCTTTTACGAAATTAGACCGTGATTTCAGTGAAGATTTATTGTTGTGTTTGAAACGGTTTTTAGAGCAAAGGTAGCCATTTAGACGGGAGCAAATTGGTGTTGTCAAACTGGGCTTTAAATTGAATTGACTGAAGACTCTTGTTTACTTTGCACTGTGTCTCTGAAAAGAGAAAGGTGCTAATTTAGGTTATTTACGACGCAAAGATTAGGGGGACGATTGTTTTGGTGATTAATGTGCCACTCAGAAGTGTAATCGCGTAATAGTTATATGTTACAGAAAATGTTGTAAGTAATGATCTTTAATGTTTCAAATACAATATGTTACTAGTTCTATTTTAATTACATTAAATTCTCATTATCAATATGGAATGTATTGTAGGAAGAGTATGAATACAATATTCATTAATCTGGTAAGCCACGATTATCTAGGTTAGGTTTTAATTTCGACAAAACTGGTACTCTTCTTATCGTGGCGCAGGTCTTAGTAAGTCTGTTTAATTATCCACTGTGATGCGTTAAGAGGGCTTGGTCAGAGAACAGAAAGACCGAGTTAACCGTACACATTGATTGAACGTATATAGTGTCTACTATGAAAGTCGCTGACACCTCAGTTGCTAAAAAGATGACCCAGAATAAGTGAGAAAACTAATTAGCTATGTGGCAGAAAGTTGGGAGGATTTATACTTATGAACCTTGCACGTCCGAACTTATAGCTTTTTCGACTTTTGTCCAAGCTGCTGTCGCTGGACGTGAGGGTCAGAGAGAGGTCAGCCGTGGTTTATAAAATTAAGCTTGTACACCATACAATAATTAAAAACGTAGAGATTGGAGGGGCTTACTTGAGAAAGATATTCAGCAGTAGAGTTAAACATAAATAGTAATAATACATGTACATAAATAGAAAAAAAGAAAAGTAACCATTTTTATGCTGTGGTTATCCCCAGTCTGCCAACAAAGAGATTCAGCTCCTCGTTTTTCATTAGAACAATGTTCCAGACCAAGGACGATGTGGGTGTCTTATTGTGCTGTTACTACGTCAATGCGCCTTACCACCACAGAATACTTTACCAGTTTACATCTGGAATGATCGCGATCAAGCTCAACTCTGGATATTAAAAAACCAATCGTGAGAATGAATAATTGGGGTTACAAAGACGAGAACGCGAAGGTGAGCGAAAGTACAAATGAAAATACTAATATAAATATAAAATTGTCATAAATGAACATTACCAAAACATAAATAAACGAAGACTTATTAGAAAAGCTTTTAACTGGTAATTAGAAACTCAGGTGAATCACTATTTCACCAAAGACGTGCATGCACGGGGAAGTTTGCTGAAGTTGAAATTAGCACAAATTGATAAACTTAATATGCTCGTACAAAGAGCTCATCGGTGCTCTCAAACATAACGTAGCAGAAAGTTCCTCGGGAAGATTGCACAAGTCTCCGAATTAAAGAATTCAAAACGGCGGACATGTTATGCACAAAAAACTTAAACTAAAATTGGGAGTATTTTGAAAACGTCCGTGAACTACAATTGATATCTAATCGGTTTTATTACAACTTGTTCAAATTGCAACAGTTCTTATAAAATATGTAATTTGATAAGTACTGTTTTAACGACGACCAATTAGCTTAGATGGTAGTGTACCTGCCTACTGAGTAAGTCGTGGGTTCGATTCCTGCCACGAACAATATTTGTTCTGAGTCTGGGTATTTTCTAGATATATTTACAAAAAAAATGTTTTTAAGTAGTTTATCTGCTATCTAGTACGCATAACTCAAGCGAATATACTCTGCTTACTTTGGGACTAGATAGTGTTGTGTGCATTGTCCAAGATATTTATATACAAAGATATTTAATTTTCGCGCAATCACAAATTTCACAAAGATCTGTTAACACATTTTCACGGTACAGTAATATTTTATAGCTACATCGGCATGTATTGCATATTTGCTACTGTTAGACGGTTATAATCGGCGTTTCAATGGTATATACCTAGCTGATCATCAGGAAGACCTTTCTTGTCCGATCTAAATTATTCAAATGTATATTCCGTAGGAAACACTAAATTCATATACAAGGACACAAATGAATTCTTGGTAGTGTAGAATATGAAGTCTATTTACGAAAGAGATAATTTTCTCACTTAAGATATGTGAAAAAAAAAACATTTATTTAACATGAGCTAGCACATGGAGGATATTATTCACATGTAAACAAAGACAAGAAAATTATGCTATTATGAGATTGATTAACATTATAAATTACTACTAACATGACGCGTTCTAAATCCTTTCATCATTGGAACTCTGTGACTTGAAGCCACGGATATGTTCCGGCAAGTTCCATTTTAGGCAAGCGGTTACATTTTTAAGTTCAATTGATATGGTTATTTGCAAAATAAACACGTTTTCATAAAAAAAAGGTATTTTATTGTAATATTTTGTACAAAAGTTTACATATCGTCCATGGGGCATGTACAGTTTGAAAATCTTATAAGCGTATAAAAAGTCAATAATTATCGTGGCAAGTTAATCGACGAAACTTAATGTCAACCTTCTTTTATTGCATCGTTTAACACAAGGCAAAAAATATTATTATCAGTAGCACAGCATGCGAGTGCTTTCTTTGCCGAAGTCTGAAAGTTGTGTTAAATTTAAATGTTACATGGTTATACCCTATTTTTCACACAGATTTAATGCTCCTTGCATTGGAATATTTAATACTTACTTTAATAACAACCTAATTATTTGTGACATAAAAATACCACATATCGCTGTTCTTAAATACACAACTGGACATTCAAAACACCGAATCACTTTATTGAATGTTCACTTCATCAATATTTTTGTTATAAATTGCTCAGTTAAAGTTTTCACCACAAGGATTCTGGGGCCTCTTCTTACATGGAAAGACAAGGCTATTTAACCATCATGGTATAGTTATAACACGTCTTTAAAATTATTGTGTATATAATTAAAACAAATCACATGCAAAAACATTGTAAAAGTTATTAGAAAAATAATCTCAATTATTAAAAAAAAATAATTGTTTTAATAAATTTAGTTATATATAATATCACATAAGTAAATGTTAGACACAAGTATTTTATCAAAACACAACCAAAAATATAATGAAGACACATTTTCATTAAAAAAAAGAATGTTATTAGTAATTTATTGTTCATAAAAAAATATTTGTTAATTTGAAATGACTATGCATCTTACCGTTATATTATTTACATTATAAAAAACATGTATTGCAGATACTTTTTTTTTGTTATTGCTATATAAAGGTATACATTTCTGAACAACCATTGCCAATATTTATTTTGAAACAGCACATACTTGTAAAACTCAGAGTCTAACACAAAAGACTGTCTGGTCTTTCCTTTTATGCAAAATATATTCAAATGTAGTCAATAAATGCATTCATGTTTTTCTCTTGGACAATTATATGATAAATAAATACCTTTATTATCTATTTTATGCTAAGACTGGACCTTAATTTCCCATGGTGTTAAGTGACAATGAGCCATACACATGCCAAGAATACTCTGGTTCTCATAATTGTAATTTAATGTGTTAAAGGTAGATGTATACAAAATTAATATCAGTCTATTAGAGAAGATTATTGTATAATGCAATATTAAACAAATTTTGAAAACTAATATCTCCTTATTGATAGAAAACATAGTAATTCATAATTACATACAATGATCATTATTTTCCTGGTGGCAGTGGTACTACTGCTGACAAACAATAATTTACAAACATTACTATGTTCCTCTTTGGAAGGACTTGCTGATTAATATTGCTGAGTTTAGGGACAGCATCTACATCTCGAGGGAATGAGAACAAGTGAACATCCCACCCATCTAGTAACTCAATAAATAAAATGATATTTTGTCCACAATGATTTAGTGCATCACTAAATACCTGGTTTAGACAAATCTAACAATTCTTCTATATATTAACTCTTAGAAACAACCTTCAACTCTTGCAGAATACAGCTTATGTAAAAAACTTATTAAAACAATTATTCTGCAATAAAACTTGGATTACAAACAAGCCATTATTAACAATAACTATGTGTAATGCATATTTTGCGACTGATTTTTTAATACATTTTTTGAGACATAAATATCAAAATACTTTATTAATATATCATCATCATCATCTTCAACAGCCTGCGGCAGTCCACTGCTGGACATAGGCCTCTCCCAAGGAACTCCGTTTAGTCGGATCTTTGGCTATGCTATTAATATATATGAATTGAAATTAATTGACACAAATAACTGATAAAAAATCTGTTCCAGAGACTGTGTGAATACTGCTAACAATTCTTATTTAACAATAATGTTCACAGTTTGTAGGGTAACTAGTGAAATAGTCAAGGCAGGTAACACATGTCTATTGCACCATATCAATAAATCAAATGATATGTATCAATTACCATCAGGTGAATGATTCACTTATCTTATTGCTACAGATAAAAAAATATGTAATGTTTTTGTCCTTTCTTTTAGCCATAATATTCTTTGATTTTACAATTTGGCAATAAAAAGGCAATACTTCTTCAGACAACTTCGTAATTTGTTATGCACAAAAAAATACCTAAATTCAATGCAATTAAGAATAGAAAAATGGTCACCAAAAAAATTAATCAGTGTACTCGACATGTCTTTTACTAGCAATATTTTATCAAAAACATAATGTTGCTATTTTCTTTGCAGACAAGGTGGAGGCAAAGGTATATCAATTAATTTACATACTTCTAAAAGAAAATTCTTTAAAACAGCTGGCTGATTATCGGTTGAACCATTTAGTGTAATGGTAGGAATAAAATTAGGCTTTATAATATTGGTGTCATCACCATGTTTCTTTAATAAAGC
Organism: Parides photinus; assembly: GCA_018247975.1. Lineage (NCBI taxonomy): Eukaryota > Metazoa > Arthropoda > Insecta > Lepidoptera > Papilionidae > Parides > Parides photinus. The sequence goes on from DWHU01002136.1 coordinate 8,142, forward strand.
TGAACCATGCTCATTTGTAGCACAATTACTTATTGGTTTTGAATCGATCTTCATTTGCTTTGCACACTGAAATAGAATCACATAAGTACTTATCACTTTTTTAAATATGAATAAAATTTATTTAAAAACCTTATCTCCTCATTTAATTTCAAGAAAATTTATAGAGTTTTTGAACTTAAACTGATAATGTATTGAATTCATGGTTAGCCATTTGATTTTTGATTCAAGTGCATAGTTACAACACTTGAAAACATTAGTACTCATAGTATGAACATATATAGATTACATAAAGACACCTAATACTGAATAAAGCATAGAATATTTCTAGTTGAAAAAACATATAGCAACCATAAAGTTTAATGGTGCATAGAAATTAAAGTTACAGAAAGTTTCACAAGATATAATTATGGAGATAGTGATTAGAAGACCTGTTATATATTATATACATTAATATTATGTAAACAATATTCTAAAAATAAAAAATGTAATACCCTTTCAAGAGCCTTATCACCGTCCAAGTTATCTGTTATCATACATTCTGTAAACTTTATGGATGACGTAGCATTTGCTAATGTTTCGATAGAACAAGCATGTATCTTATTTGCATAGCACTCTTCTTCACCATGTTGGCACATAAAAAAATATTCTCCATTTTCTAATTTGGTCTGTAAATTTATATACATTATCTAAGAATAATAAATTGTTAGTGTATGAGGATAAGAAGTATTTATGTTAAAACATGTATTCTATGATTAACAAGCCACTAAAAACACTACCCGAAATTTTAGTGTTTGTACTGTTTTAGCCTATAAAATAATATGTAATTATACTTACAGTAGCTTTCCCATAAGGTACTAATGTCACATCTAAGAACTCGGATAATTTCTCTGCTACTGGACTTAAATGTTTTATAAAGAAGTGTTTTGAATCTGGACATAATGCCTCGTAGTAAACACGTATTTTAATTTTATCTTTTTTATGCTTATTGTATTTATCATCCTCCAAAACAGCTAGATCTACCTACAAATAAAAAATTACATGTAATAAGATATTCTTTCCATACAAAAATAAGCTATTAAAATGATTTTTACCCCAGAGAGATGTGTCACAGGCTTTTCAGGTAACAACTTCATAATTTGCCACATAATAAGAATAAGCATTAACAATACTATCAGTCGGTATCTAGTACAAAGGTAAAAAGCCATTCTTACAATATTTTAAGACGTACATTAAGAAGTAAGTATGAGATCGATTACAGCATAATGTATTGGTAAATAATTTCAATTAATATTGTTAAAATTAACTGAAAAGAATCACTTGATAACGACATTCATAGCGCAAACGTAATGACAGATGTCAAGTCATTTAACAAAGGAATTTGAGCGGTGACAGTTTTCGTCAATTTGACTACTACCAGTGCGGAAACTTGCACCGGGTGTAATTCCATTTCAGTATTTACTAACTTTACGGTATATAAAGTACGATAAATTTTTATATACTATTATTCCCACAATTCGAAAACAAGTCGACCTCGCCGGCGACGAAGACTGGGGCCTAGGGGCCCTGATCATCTTTAGAAAAAGGAACGTTGCTGAAGTTTCTTCCGCTACTCCTTCATGCACTAACACTTTGAGAAATGGTAGTAATGTTCAATTATTAGCAACCGATCAAGTCGTAGTTCAGCCGTCTCGGGCGCCCTTGATTCGGAATGCTAAGCACGCACTATGTGACAGTCCAAGCCGAGGTCCCCTCTTGGGGACTCTTGAGTTTAGTCACGCCACGGAGCGTCCGTCGAAGTGTCAAAAGAGCTCAACGGCTTCCCTGTCCAGTAAATAATAATAAAATAATATAGCAGCAGCCCGAGTCGAAGCTTCTGAAGAAGCACTCGAGCACAACTACATAAAGGTTTTAGGATAGGCACCTTCCGTGCCCTGCCACCTCCACTTCGACACGGATGCATATCTTCTTTTACAGGAGAACGAGCTGTTTATCATAATCCAAAAAAGAAGAAAAGGACTATTATTCAATTCGAATTGGTGACTGTTTATATGCCATATTAATTTTACAAGGCATGTGGTACCGGCGTCAAAGCATGAAGAGAACTAATTTAAAAGTAGTTTTTCATGTTATTAAATATTAAATGTAAAACCAAATATATGGAACCATACCCACGTCAACGTTTTTTTTAGTTTTGAACTAAAAATCTTTTCATTTGTACTGATCATCTGCTTTTAAAGGACACAAAAAGTTCCTCACTTACAGGATCACATCGTAACTAATGCTAATAGTATTTATTATAAGTAGAGAAAGTTTCAGGATAAGTACACCATAACTAACACTCATGTGATTTTAGTAAAATTGTGTTATTTAAGATCATATTTGAGAATACTAATATTTAACACTGCCAAATTAAAAAAT
>DWHU01002137.1:0-10559 GCA_018247975.1 Parides photinus
ATCATCATCATATTAACTTAAATCATTGTGTGTACATGTTAAACGTAATTAATCATAATGACGCATGTAATCGTGGACTTTTCACAATTATTCTCATTTACCGCTCACTTGCGTACTACGCTGTGACGCAAATTGTACTCATTAATAATGTATGATTTGCGCTACGTTTAGGACTGTTTTCCATGTTTGAGTCTGTGATAGATACAACTATAATAAAGGTTATCGCCAATGGGGTTTACTTCACTTAACATTAATAAAAGAATCAAATACTTATACTTCTATTAGTTAAGTGAGAAGATTTTAGTTCATTGTCTGCAATGTCAGGCGGCATATTTTCAATACATACTCTACAGTCAAGCATAGTTCGGTAACTTATTATTCGTCTATCATCAGCAAATTTGTAGCATAAACGAAGATAAAAAAATAGCGCTGTGCCTTGTAATTATGAGGGTCCGAGATAATGCCACACACGCACTTCTCTCTTGTTTACATCCGTCACTAATCGCTTAAGAGATATTTAAATACCGTCGGGCCGAAGACGTTTGATCTTGTAGAGACGTTTGAATTTTGAAAATAATTGGCACGGAATGTTTGTCCAGTGTTTAATTCTCTCAATCTGCTAATGATTTTAAACGAATTAAGTTGCCTAATACTAATTTCTGCATTCGTTGCTGAAACAATCACACAATTATCATTAACGGTTCATAGTTATTAGCATCCGAGTAACAAATTTAATAATAAAATTTATTTTAAATGCATTCATTGTAAACATAGAGTATTTGCTTAAAAAATCGTCAAACATCACATGAATTTTAGAAAAGATAAAGAATCAGTAGTAGTTTCTTAATTTAATATAAGCGCCACCTATCTGTTAATGTCAGAAACAGAACAACTTTTTCGACTAACCAGTATAAAAAACCTTTGGGTTAGTCAATAGATGACACTGTTTTCGGAATAAATATACCACTCAATTATGTATTTTAAATTAATTATTAACCGTTATGCTCGTTTATAAGAATAAAAATGTTTTATATGGTAAAACATGAAGTTAAGCTTTTCTTTCTTAGTAACAAATATCCGTAATGAAATATTTTTAGCAAATTCTGCATGATGCTCTTTCCAATTAAAATTAAAAGATATTCACTCTCCTTATTAACTAATAAAAGTTTTTATTAAAATAACTGTAAGAAAAATACTGTAACTATACTTTTTTAACTGTAATCATAAAGATCAAAGAATTAAAACAGTCTAGGGAAAATTTTTCTCATTCGCTTTTATTTATGTAGATGGCGCTGAATTTAGTAGTAAAGGATGCTGAAAATATGTCATTGTTTTTCATACAACTCATAATACTCTCAGTAAAATAATTTTGTTTGGTGGTGTTAGAAATAAAAATTAAACTTTATTCTGAAAAAAGTTAAATGGCTTTTTCACTTTATTATTAACTAAATTATATTTTTAAAACAATAGCCTTATTTTATAGAGTGAACTATGTAAAAAATTCATCCCCCGGCGATTAGGTCGTATGGCTTAGAGGACAGCGAACCTGCCCTATAAGCTGACGACCGAAGTTCCAACTACACACAACAATAATATTTGTAACGAAAAAAAAAATAATTTTATTTCCTTTTCGTAAAAGGAACTTTTTTTTTATTTTCTTTGTACATTATTTTTGTTAAAAATATTTATTTTGTAACAATCTTAAAGATTTTTTCGGGTTGCAATAAATGTTTTATTGATTAGTGACAGATTTTCGGATGCGAGTACCGTAGAAGTACCACCACACTTCTATATCTACATCTAGTAATACTACTAACAGTAGCGTGCTGTTAAGCTATAGACACCTGGTTTTGCAAGCCCGGTATCAGAGAAGCTGATTAAGTCAAGAAATTACTTGCTACATTATATTTCAACAAAGAGAATGAACACTACCATTACCTTTCTTTAATGGTGTTAAATTAAGTTTAATAATATTAAATTATGTTATTAAAAACGTATTAATATATAAATTTCATAGATATGTATCATCAAATATTTATGACGTAATACTTAGTAAACAGTAAGTACATAAAAAGTATGGCTTTGTATTTATTAACAATACATAAACTATGTTTGTCTAATTAAAAAGTTCAATTGTAAGGTATACAAATTTATAATTAAGTAACACTAAGTCAGTGCTGGTAAATAAAATTGATTTCATTTATTAAATGTAATATATAGTTATGTAGAATATTCTTCTTTAAAAAAAGTTTGACAATTTTGTAAAGGATAACAACGTCTTTTACAATGGTAACATTTCTTTTCAAGGGATATTTTATAAAAAATTTAGGTAAAAAGTAAATATTTGGATATAATATCAAAACATTTCCAGGGTTCGGACGCGGTCACGCCTTCCGTAGGACACAATGCGACCTTCCATCGTCACCAGGATCTGCAAATTGTTGTTTCCACGCCATAAACTTTTCTTAAAGTCCCGTCGTTAGCGATGTTGCGAAGTCAACTATTAATCTTCTTATGAATGAAAGAATCGTTCGCGGAATGTGATTGTGTAAATACACAGAGGTATGTCTTTATTTATCCCACATTTTTTACATACATATAAAATATCTACGTTTTAATTCCAGTGATGATGTTTGCATTGTCTGATATACATTTTCATATATCTTCTACATTTTCATTGAGTTTATTAATGTTTATAAACTTTGTTCATATGGAAATATTATATTTGGACTATATACTTATACTATATACATTTTTTTTTAAACCCACTTAATGTTCCCGCTGTTGGGACACGGGGCCTTCTCTCCTAATGGAAAGAGTTTTGGCCATAATCCACCACGCTGGCCAAGTACGGGTTGGCGAATAAAGCCAGTGATATTTAATTTCTTAAAGCGCACATAACTCAGAAAAGTCATCGCTGCGCACCGGATTCGATCCCTAGACCGCCGAATCGGAGGCCGAGGTCCCAAACCACTAGGCTATCACGGCTTCACTTATACTATATTAATATTTATTTAAATACGTGATTGGAAAAACTTTCAATTTATAATAAACAAAATTAGGTACACTTTACGCTTATCGTTTAAAGTAGATAGTTTTTTTTGGATAATGATAACCATTGGTTTTCCTGAAAAAGAAGATACAGGCTGGACCAAAAGTTTTATGTTCTATGGCGTCGAAATGAAGGTTAAAAAATTTTACAGATTTTTTTTACTAAAATCAATACCCATTTCTAGATATTGAATAAAAAATATTGAGAGATAGAAATGTGATGTTATCGTCTGTGCAAAATACGTCATTTCATAAAAGAGGAGTCGCTTTTTAAGGATGAAACATGGCCTGCGTTGAAATCAGTGCGATTCCCAAACGCCTCTGCGTCTACAATCGGGGGCCCACATTGTTCGCCGCCGGGGTTTCCTATCAACATTACACCATTTATTATCAGATAACTGAATGGCTTGTCGCATCGCGCCCAAACAAAGCTTTCTGAGGTATAACGCAACCAATTTAAAAAGACACGCGGCTTTGTATGACACTGCGACTTTTTTCTAGTACAGTTCAAGGCGGGCGGGGGACGAGGCAGCTCAACGGTGGACGGTGAGCGCGTTATAATGTGTTTAATGGCCTGTAATGAATGGCATAACATCTATAAAGCTACAATACGGCCACTCGAACATGCCCCTGTATAATAATACTTGATTTATTGAGCAACGCCGCGGTATCGGACCCGTTTTGCACGTGGCGGGAGAGTTATGCCGCTGCTACAAAATCCAGGCAAATCTCATGAATATTGAGGATACTCTATTTATGTATTCATTTTATAAGTACATTCACAGTAGCAATGACAGATAAGGCCTTAAAAACCCTTAGCATATTGTCTGCGAAACTACATCCAAAAAATCTTGCTCCTGTTCCTGATATTTAAATTCTGGCTAATAAAACCATAGACTTATTTTCCTTCGTAGGAGAGCCAGGTGTAAAACGCCTTTACTACTTCAAAGTAATTAAAAAAGTTAAAACAATGGTAGAGAATCCACAAAATCTAATACACATGATATTGCTACAGTACCGTTAGAAGAACATAAGTTCTTTAATGAAAAATATTAACATACCATTCAAACAGAAATTTTACATGTTTCAAAATCATTAACTGTATAAATTAATAAATTAATAAATAATAGGCGAGTGATAAATTAAACTAATACCATTTTTTCCGTTCATCAATAGAATCCGATTAGGAGTAATACCTTTGAAGATAAAGAGGACTTTCAAAGACAAGTGGTTTTTGCTGAACATAAATGATATATTAATTGTTATAATGATTGATATATATTTAAATCAGTCTAAAAAAACTAATAAACTTTTACTTTACTTATATTAATATTTCATTGGTTTACCTTAGCTATCATTGTTACCATTTATTCTTATATAAACAGAAAAATATTTTTATGCTTTTATTTATACTACAGTCGCAGTTAAATGAACTGCCATATATTCTTACACAGTGTTGTCGAATGTACTGATCAAAACTAAAAAATAGTTTCAACTGTCTATTGAAATATATAAAAGCGTCTTTCTGGCCGTTCGTGTTCCACACAACGTACAGACAGATGTGCCGAAGTTTATATCACTTTAAAAACTCCTTAAGACGTCCGGATAAAAAGTTTAAAAACTTTATTCATACTACACAAACACCTACGTAACAAGCGGTATTGTGTGCTCGATAGACAACGGCGGCATTAATGTGACGTGAAATCACTTCAATGGCATAATCTACTTTGGGGCATGTCGCAGCTTTTTGTCAAAATACGGTACGCTTCATTGGAATATAAAAAAAAACACCCCCGCGGGATACCTTGTGTGTACAAACAGTGTTAAGGGTACGTACTTTACTATTCCTCAAAGATCGTTCAGACAGATGTCATAGATTTAACTGTATCATGACTTTAAGAACTTTGATGAACCCTTTGAATAATACTTTGGCTTAGTTTTTATATCTACTACAGACTTCTTATATTTTTGATTGAAATGCTTAAAGGAGTTTAAACAGATATCAGACAGTACATTGAGTTCAATAGAATATATTTTCGTAAAAATAGGAAAGAATAGCTAAGTATAACAATATTGTTAAAACTACACATCTGTTTTCTGTCATTGTTATTTCCCTACTTATTTAACTAATTACAGTTCTTCTTACATAATAAAGGGTAGTAGTATATAATGAATGCCGCAGACGGATTTTATTCCATTGAAATCACTACAAGAATGAATAAGAAGAGTAAAGGTACCGCGGGCGAATCGGTCTCTTGGCTGCAAATGGATGAGGTTCTTGAAAAATTAACTTTACAAAATGTTTTTTAACTTCTTCATATGATTCTAAATTTCATGCTTTGGATTTTTCATTTCAAAGAGACAGATCAAAAGCATTTAGAGACATTAAATTATGTCCGTTACCGAAGACTCCTAGAATAGAAAATACCAACATATTACTTTCATAGCTCTCTCCAGTTTTTTATTGCTTAAAGTAATTTTAAACTTTAAACTGAATTTTCGTGTCAAAAAATCATATTTATAATGTATATTTATTAACCAAGACTAAGAAGATTATAAATTGAAGTGTATCATAATCTTTTTTGCTTTCATACATTTATAGGCACATGCTAGATATGAAATCAATGCCGGAATCGTATTTAAAGATCGACTGTTTTTTATTGTTTGATGGTGTGACGATGTGATGGCGTCGTATGTAGTTGTATTTAGATATAAGGTCCATTTAGTCCGTCCAGCCCCGCTAATCCCCACGGCTGGTCGCCGAGCTGAATAGAATGTCAGCGGGCTACGGGAGCAGCCAAGCCCGCGTTGGCGCTGGACGCAAAGGGCATTCGACCGCAGCCCATATCCATTCAACAGCACAATGCTTTTTGTCGCCAAGCTCGCTTACGTTTCGACGTTAATATCTTGTTACTTTGATTTATGATTTTGAATAGTTAAGATGTAACTTTACGTAGGGTTACCTTTAACTTATAAAATTAAATATTTTTTTTAATCTATAACCTACTAAGTTTCGTGACTAACTTTATAAAGAAACATCTGCCAATCTATTAACATTTCAGGCACAGAAAACGCTTAAATTTTTTTTAATATTATAAATATACTTGCTTGTGTTATGGGTACTGAACAGCTGATAGACTACTTATATATTTCTTTTTGTAAATTATATACATGTCATACGTAGACTCAGACTAAAACACCCAGACTCAGAACAAATATTGTTCGTGGCGGGAATCGAACCCACGACCTCTTACTCAGTAGTCAGATTACTACGAACTCAGTTAATCGACCAGTCGATTTGTATCTGTATCAAATGCCTAATGGCGGGAAATATTAATGATAATAGACAGAAATGATAATGTTGATATTATATCTAAATAGTAATATACAAAATCAAAAATATACCTAATAATTTTATCACATCACCTTAAGCTCTAATTAAAATATATAGCCGTAGTCTATAATTAAACGTAATGTATGACAGAAGAATCAGTAATCAAATATTTTTTTTTATAATATTTACGATGACATTAAAAATGAAGAGTTTCAAGTTATTTTACAGGTTACGTACAAAGTATGATATAGTGAATAACATACTTTTCAGTTAAATAATTAAAACTTGAAGACTTGTTAACTATTGATATGTTGTTAGTATATACTTTTTACATATTTTTATTGATTAAATATATCTCCAGTAGTCGTGGTAGCCCTGTGGACCTGTATATCATTGTTGAAAGCACGGTTTTGTCAAGCTCCGGAATGAGTGTGCGAACAAAATGTTTCTTAAACATTTTGAGTGAAACCATTTCACGGGTTTTTATTAAAATTTCGACCGAATGAATTGTGGCCATTTATACTCCATTTGATTCGGGCTGAGATGATAAACGACATGTTTAGCGTGTAACCAGCGTTCATACATCTAAATTTCTAGAAATGTAACTGTCCAATTGAAATTTATCAGTAACAATTCTTTTTGTAGAAATACTTCAACAACGTGCAATATTTTTAAAATAATGCTTTCCGAAACAAATTTTTTTCACAGATTAAACTGAAATTATATATATTAATAATTAAATATAACTGATAAATGCCAGATTTCTGTTGTCGTAGACTGCGTCAGTACCATTACAGCTCCATTCCTTTGACCAAATAAAACCATGCATATATTGTGATCCTGTATGATCTTTAAAGCCATTGAAATTATTGTGTTAACAAGAATAAATATCTTGTATCAATGGAATAAGCACAATAATATCATCGTAACTAGCACCAAATTTTATATGCGCCGTATTATTTTTGATAAGGTGATAGTCTCGTAAAATAAATATAGTTTAAAGGTGGTACTGCAGAGAATAAATTCGCAGTTCAATCTTAAAAGAGTTTTTCTTTTATTTAACTAATTGCTTTATGGTAAATGATATGCCTGCCCATAACAATCTTGCAGTAATTAGGATGGTATACTACACTCGCCGCCTTGAGACTTAAGATGCTAAATATCTTTACTATTATATATTAACTTCACTAGCTACACCGTCTCTCAAACCAGAACACAGTAATGTTTTGATACGATATACGTTAAAAGTATAAGAGAAGTAATAAAAAGGAATTCTCATAGTAGATGAAAGGATACGCAAAAAAGTAACCCAAAGATCACGCCGAGGGAAACGGAAACAAATGTATCGCGGAAGATAATTCCGCAGCGAGTTTATGTCGCGGAATATCACTTAGCCGAGTTTACCCAATAAAGGGTAACCCTGTGATCCGTTAAGTAAACAAAAAAGTATAACGGGAGGTTCGCGCGGAGTAAATCACTGGTAAGCCCCAATACGCGGCGCGCCGCCCGTCTCCGCTCGCTTAAGCCCCGTAACCCCTTTAAGTTCACCTTCCGATATCCCGAATGAACGCGACGTGTGCCACATCGATTTTGGGGTACCGCATTCAAATATCATTTAAAATTTATCATTATAGTAAACATTCATAACTATACAGCAATTACAACTATAAGAAATACGTTAATTAAACACAATAAAAGCACATTTCCATCTTAACCACTACATCAAGCAATTCCCCCAATCCGCACTTGGCTACTGTACAAACTCCACAGCTTTCTCATTGTGAAACAAGGTCCCAAGTCCCAGCAGTGGGGACATTTAGCGGGCTATGTATAACAAACCACAATTAGCGATAATGTGACTAAGAAGACATACTGTAACAAAGGATAGTACGTGTCATAAATAATTAGGAAATAACGCATTTTAATCATAGAAAAGGTCAGAATTTAAGCAATTTTAATTTGATGACGGTAATCAAAATTGTTATTCGGAACTACGAATTTAATCGATTACACAAACAATGGATGTATGATTTTACAGTTTTAATTATTTCTCACCTTCTTTACATTAATCACAGTACAGTTATATAAACAGAATTGTAAAAAAAATCATATTAAATTTTATGGAGTGACTTACCTTCGTTTATCCAATAGATGGCAGTAAAAGCAATTTGAAATATTTTTATTAAAAATTAGGTCAAGGAAGGTTTTTTTTCTGTTAAATCTTGCTGCTATTTTTGGTGCAGCAACATTTGTTCCTAAACTTGATATAAATTTAAATGTGAAATATAATTTTTTTTGTCAACAGTAGTTCAGAAGATACAGAAAATTCTTCGAATATTGGTTATAAACAGGACACACCTTGAAGTAAATACAGGAAGCTGACAGCTTCTGAAGATGTATGGCAGTAGCATATGCGCAAGCGCAGCGGCGTCAGCCTTTTATCGCATCCGATACGCTTTAAGCGATAAGATCGAAGGTTTCGGCATTAAATTTACAATATCATTATCATCATTTAGGTTTCCATCATAGACCTTATCAATCAATAACCAGCAAAGGAACAAAGGCGAAAAAAAACACAGAGGAGGAAGAACATATACGTAATAAATTGGCGTTTATGCTGTTAATGTACCAAAAAATATAACATAGTAAAGTTTATATAAATGTTTATACAGTATATTATACATTTGTATCTGTTTCATTTATCGATGAATTTATATGAAAATGTCTCTATTATAAAGTAAATAGTAATTGTTGTTGTATATGTTAAAATATGACTAGTAAATGATTCTTCATTTACTAGTCATATTTCAACATATACAACAACAATTACTATTTACTAATATACACATATATACTAATTCATACACATTATGACTAATTCATTTTGCTTAATATTTCATTTATCGTAATAACAGTTGTATTGGTTTCATTGCTGGGAATAAAGGTTTCACTCATAAAGAATTTTATCATAATGTTGGTAGATATAAGTTTATTAAAGCACTGTTATTTAACTCAAGATGTTTATGTTTCTTCACCGGAAGCTTATTTCCATTGACAGGATAAATATGTCATTACTTGAGTGTATTTTATGTAATAAGATATCGTTTCCTTACCTTCATATTATTGTTTACTTCAAAATGGTGAAGAATTTAAGTCGTATACTCATTGTGAAACGTACAAACGCTTACTGTGAAAGTGGCTGAGAAGAAACGAACCGACACGAGCAGAATATAAGGGTTGGCTATTCTACGCGATGACCCGCGTCACCGAACTACTTTTCGTAACAGCCTTTACACAAATTGATTTTAAATGGCGATTTATTTCCGCCCCATATCGCCGATCCGATCTTCCTATGAGTTTTATGGGCGGCTTTACGTGGGGTTAAGGAAGTCTGAGTTATAAAACGGTTTATTTCTTTTTCAGGGGGCGGTAGCTGGCCGTCCCCTAATTATGTCGGATCAAATGCCACCAAGACCTTCATTAGTTGCAATGGCGGGGTTTCGTAACGTCCCAACGATTACACTAGTACGTATATGAAAGTATTGTGGTAGGATTTTGGGTCCTAGGATCCTCGATTAAGCTTGAAGATCTTTCTTGAATTAACTATTAATTTACATAGGAAAACAAAAGTCTGCAAGTAAATCACCATTAACCAGAATGCTACGAACATATAGGAACTTGCTGATGCAGATTTAATCTTTTTTAAACCTAAATCTGTTTTTAAAAATCATATCGTAAAATCTGTAATAGATAACATTAAAAGAATAACGTTCCTTACCATGTTCCTAATCATTATAAGTAAGATAAAATTACACAAAATTAAATTTGAAATATGTGTAATGTTATTGTTAATAATTTTTTCTTGTACATAACTTGCCTAATTAGCATCCATTTAAAATTTTCCAATATTGTTAACCAAAGTATTGTTATTATATATAACTATTTAGTTTTTTATATCTGTCTACGATAAACGATGTCCATGAAAACCTTTTATTAGCCATATGTATAGAGTTAATACAAGTAATTTTTCTGTTAAATGATTACGGTTGGTTTTAATAAATAAATAAACCTTGGTTATTTGTTAAATATAAGTCGCGATAGCCGTGATAGCCGAGTGGTTTGGGACCTCGGCTTCCGATTCGGAGGTCGCGGGATCGAATCCGGCGCGCACCGA
>DWHU01002138.1:0-10558 GCA_018247975.1 Parides photinus
GATTTAATTACCATATCTCTAACTTGCTATTCAACAGATTCGATGGTCTTTGACGATCAACAAAAATTATACATATGTATGCTAAAAAGTATTAAGCAGTTTGTTTCTAATTGCTCCAGCGTCAACCGTACTGCATATTAATAACTAATGAAAGAACTAATGCTAAAACATCGACGGTTTGCTGAATTATCTCAAATGTACTACCAGCTAATTTATTATGTTTACAATCTAATACATATTAAATATTAGTAGTAGCTAATTTTAATATGGATTACTAAATATAACAATATATTTGCTAGTTTTACTACTTTTAACCGTAACGTTTTTTATTTTCTACATTTTACTTATATAACTTTTAAACTATGAATATTTTATATCACTAATTAAATATTCTATATATTTTTATTATTCTAATGCATAATGTATAGGAAATGTACTAATAAATTATAATTTTTATACAATAAGCGCATAAGCCTAAGTACCCTCAAAGTCCTTTTCTTTCAAGTTGTTTTCGACACCATTTTAATTTTGTTTTCCAGTGTAGGACTACACGCGTAACATTTTTGTTTCTATACTTAAAAGCATTAGAACATTAAGCTCTCTAATACAAAGCAAATATATATTTTTTATATTATTTTCACACTAATAACCTAGTTAACGCCGCCATAATCTATCCGCTTTTAAACCCGCCGTATACTTTTTACGTACAGTCCATTGTTACGTGTAAAACACACCGAGTTTAGTTTCATGATACCTAAACTCCCAGTCTACACGTAGTAGACGTCAAATGAAAGCTGAGTTCAGACAAGCGCCGGCCCTGGCGCCAAGGAAACGTTGGTGGTGGTGGTGATTGTTGTTGTGGGAGCCGTGGGTGTGGTTGGGGTTCCGGCGTTGGATGTAAGACGAACGCCGCCACTTTCTGATACTACAACGCCGTTGTGAATAGAGCCCCGTTCCGTGTCCGCTAGAGGTGTTGTCAGAATGTGAAGACGCTGAAATAAATTTATTTTTCTATAAGCTTTTGAACCAATTAATGATATTACATATACTTTACCTAAATAGGTGTCTAGTCCTGTACAAAATTCAATTAACACCTTTGAAGCAGTAGCTTTATTGTGAGAGATTATACGACAAAGTAATTAATCCGGATGTAAAAAATAAAAAAATACTTGAGTCAGTTTTACTTTTCCCTATAAATTTTTACTGTATTCTCTTTTATTGATGTAAACTATTAAGTAAACTCGATTTTTTTGTCTGTAAAGCGGCAATGAATAAGTAATCACAATACATAGCATCTTTGGAAATTGAAGCAAATGCGGATTTAGTGCCGCTTGCAACCAAGCGAATTTCTTAAATATATCGTCATACGCGTGTAAGAAATTAAGTCTTATATCTAACCTCGAAGAAAGTTCCTTTGGTCGTGATGATTTTGTAAATAGCAACGGCTGGTATGCAGACTACGGAAGATCCGGCGATTGCCCAGCCCAAACCATTCGCCCATCCGGGGTAAACGTAGCCTTCGTAAGCGAGGGGCTGGTAGTCGAGCAGGCCATATGCTGTGATGAAGAGGAGGAATGCAGGTGCTGCGAAGCGCCAGCATACCCGCCAATATACGCCGGGACTGAAGCCTATCATGTCGCGGATGTCCTCGCAAAAACGCTCCGTACCTTAAAATGGATATACGATCATGTATATGTACATTGCTCTTACTGTTGAAATGGTAAACTAATAGTCCTAGACTTTACACTAAAATTACTTATATGACAACAAAATCCAAACTTTATTCAGTACTAATAACAACATTTGGATGGGCATAAAGCTAGAGATGTAATATTTTTCCATTTAAGATTTAAAACTTCCTACTCACCATAAATCCATGACACTGCTATGGCCTCGAAGAATACAGCGACAAGCATCGAATAACCAGCTGCATAGCGGTCCAGGAGTTGGAAGAAGTAAAATCCGCCCTTGGTACATGAAGCGAGACCGACGAAGAAGTATAGAGTGAAGAGACACGCCACGAACAGTTCCCGATGACGACCAATTGGCGGGAATTCATCACTCAGAGCGGTTATTATCGCCTCCGAACCACCGAACTACAAAATTATTTTAATTAAAAAACGAAAACTTGATAAGGGTTTTATAATGTACACAAATGCGTAAAATTTTAAGTTTCTGTTTGGTACATCAAAGTGTATACTTGATACCTATACAATACGTATAACAATTGCAAATTGTTTGAATATATCCAACTGTTGTAATGTCAGGTAATTTCTGAAATAAGAAAATCAGTGTTCCACTCTGTACAATACATAAGCATTGAGAATATAAGTGATTAATAATATAAATACAGAACTTGCAATAATACATAAATTGCAGTTTCCAACTTACAGAGCTGTCAAGTCCCAAAGTAAGCAACATCATAAAGAATATCAGTGCCCAGAATGTAGAGCCCGGCATCGTGGCTATAGCCGCTGGGTATACGACGAAAACCAAACCAGGACCCTCGGTTGCCACGTCCTTCACATCTTTACCAGAAGCGTGCGCCATGTAACCAAGTACGCTGAAAATGACGAAACCAGCCACAAAAGATGTGCACGAGTTTATCACGCTAGTTAGGATTGCGTCCCTGAAAGGTAAACATTCTTATTAAATTTGTATTTGTACTCGGTAAAAAAATTAACAAATAAACTTGATGATCTTAACGTACTTGTAAACGTTGTTATGATATTTATTATACGATGCATAAGCCAGTAGCACGCCAAATCCAGGTCCTAATGAAAAGAACACTTGGGTCGCGGCATCCACCCACACCTATGAAAAATAAATTAATTTGTATGAAAAGGAATTTATTCTATTTCCCGATTAGCTCAAACGTGTCTACCTGTGGCTGTGTAATAGCTTCAAAGTTTGGACTAAGATAGTATTGAATACCCGTCGCCGAACCAGGGAGCGTAATACCACGGACCAATAAGATCAGTAACACGGCGTAAGGAAACAAAGCCGTGAACCAAACGACCTGAAATTAAAAAAAAGATCAGTATATTGAGAGTAAATTGTAGTCAAATATTACATTAAATCTTACTTTGCCAGAGGTGCTGATGCCTTTCCAAAGGGAGAAGTAGCAGATGATGTAGACGGCGAGCAAGCATAAAGCCATGTCCCATTTGATGGCGCCCAAATCATGCAGTCCTTCACTTCCTTGCAGTTCGAGTATGGCGCGACTGAAAAATCATTAAAAATTAAGACTCCCTGATGTATTAGATCCAGTGCTTAATTAGAGTAATTATGTTTTACTTGAAATATTCGGACGCCGCCGATGTAAAGGGTTGTGCAGAGGCCGCGATATCAGATCCGTTTGAACGTACATTCGATTTATTAACTGCCAACGCCTCCCAGTTTGCTTCGAACTAAAAATAGTTACATATAAAACAAAATGAAGTTCATTTTGTACAGGATTCGCTATAAATATAAGTCTACGATAGAGAACCAAAAAAATCCTCTCAGATTTAATAAATCCATTGAGAAGTTGACGAAAAAATTGTCTTTATTAAATTGCTGCCATAGTGGTACAGTAGAAATAATTGTTATTGAAATAATTACCGGCTGACAAGAGGGTGTGTTCCATTCGTTGTTGCAGTTGGTCCACGGCAGCATGGTGGTGAAAGAAGCGAAGAAGAAGCGCAAGGCCCACGCAATGATGACGTTGTAATAGAAGTCCACGTAGAAAGCGATCAACACCACAGCATAGCCGATTCCTTAATTTATGCATAATAATTATTCCGGTTAAACATTTTTTTTATAAATCATAGATTGTATTTAAAAAGTTAAATAACAGAGGTTGCGAATAGTAATATGTCGATAGCTAAGACAGGGCATTATTGTTAGTGATACTAGACTAGTAATTAGTCAAACGGATTATAGAAAAAAAACACTAATAACACTTCATTCATATATTCGGTAATACTAAATTTAACTAGGGTCCTCTATGTCACTAAGACAACACAACAGAGACACCGTTGTTTGTTCATAAATAATAAGGATGTAAGATCTTACTCTCTTCCCAATATTTACAATATTTGTAAATTTTAGGTAAACTTTTCCCATAATTCATTAATCATATTCTGTTTAATTAACTCTAATTATTTTACTGCTTAGTTATAGTACATGTAAAGGTAACTTTTAAGGAAAAACACTGTTAACATTGTGTAAATTCTAAGTAATGTTTTTGTTACTACTTAATGTTAATTGTTACTTTAATTGATGCATTAGAAATAAAAAAATATTCTTATATCAAGAACAAATGTAATAAAAGACGGATAGAAAGCATAACTTTTCTGATAAAAGTCAATGAAGTCGAGAACAATAAGATGAAAACGTTCCGTACAATATATATAGTCGGTCGGTGAGAACCTTTCCAGTCCATTACCAATTTTATTCGTCCTCTGAAATAATATCGCGGCGCTACTCAGCGGTGCGACGTGACAATCGGGTGAAATGAAATCACCGGGCATAAGCCCTCGCAAATCTACCCGGGGGCCTTTGAGAGCGTCCGTATGGAGCGAGCACTTAGGGGGCACCTTCGAAATGGTGTCAATTATGGACGTTAAGTGCAAGCGACTTGGGGACAACTGCTCCGACACTCCCCCAAAAAACACCTCAACATTCCTCGCAGATACCACAGTGAGGAATAGTTTCCCATCAGCATACCGAATCGTAATCGTGTATCTATTAAAAAATGTATCCATTATTCAAGATTACTTATACATTTCACTTAGTGGCGACGTTCACACTTAACTTGGTACGTGAGCAACTTAAGACGTTATAAATCTGATTTATACGACACTATGTCACAAAAATATAATTGTAACTGAAGGGTGAAATATATAGTAATAGTAAAAAAAGAAAACGCGTTACGAGAAAGAAATTAATAATAAAAAATCTGATTACCTTTAAAGAGTGGTACAAGCCTGCCCCAGCACGTGATGGCGCCCTTCCGATGGAACTGCCCAAGCGCCAACTCCATGTAAAAGAGTGGTATACCACCCACCACCAACATGATGCAGTACGGCACCAGGAAAGCACCTGTTCAAGCATTTTTATAGCACGTCATCATCATCATCATCATCATCAGCCTGCAGCAGTCCACTGCTGGACATAGGCCTCTCCCAAGGAACGCCATTTAGCCCGATCTTCGGCACATATACACACATTTATAGCACATATTTTTTTTTATTACAATACATAAGAATTATAAACAGGCCAGGTTGCCATTGCTGAGACTCGGGGTCTTCTTTCACAATGAATTGCTTTCTGTTCATCGTGCCGGCCAAGACCGAGTTGGCGGATGTCACTCCACAAAAGCTGATGATATGTAAACATGTCGGTTTTCTCACGAAGTTTTCCTTTACCGGAAGCTCATGCTTAGAGGGGATCGGACCCGCGCGACCCGATAGAATTATATATATAATATATATAGCAGCGATTTCCTATAAAATATATTGCTAATAAATTCCAATTGATTTCACTTCGCGAGTGTTATCAGTGATCATAGCAATTCTCGAGACAATACTTTAAGAGCGAGCTGGGGGGCGGAGGGCGACGCAAATTGTGTGGTAATTGGCCTTTTAAGACTCTCGCATTTACTCGAACACGCTTTTATTGAAGCAGAGACAATTCACAATTGTCTTTATTATTGCTTATTCCTTTTATAATATCTGTAAGATTTTTTTTGAGTCAATAGGATTGTCTCCGTATCTATTTTTAAGTCTCTACAAAAATATTCAGGCCGCGGGCCCAGCAGCAATATACATCATCAGAAAAAAATTAAAATAATCACAAATTACAAATAGAGTTTAATTTAAAAGACCCTAGCACCTTTTTCACTTTCGCTTACTAAATTATCCTCGTTTTTTTTATTTACATTTACTATTATAAAATAAAATCTTTTAAAATGTATTTATGTTAATGTAAAAAGCTGCACGTATGTAATAAAAACTAAATTTTTGTTGAGTAATAGAAAAGACACTGACAGAACAGACACCGCTTTTTTATATATTCCTTTAACAGTTTTGTGTAAAAATTAATTTTTATTTGAAAAGTCCAAGTTAATCTTTCTCTATAAACACCTTTTTTTAGTATATTTCTAACAGAGATGATGTGAAAGTGAAACTGCTATAGAATATTTGATGCACTCCATCAATCCTTTATACAATTTCACTAAATCGACCTGACCAGTAGGATAATGGAGCAGCACGTCATTATTTCGTTGTTAAAGGAATTTCAAGCAACGAGTGAGCTGATGAATGAATAACAGTACCAATTGCTAAACGACACACTTCCGTTAACCACAGCTAATTCTTTAAGTAAGCGACGAAGTAATCAGCGCTGAATAAGATTGAATATTATTGCCTACTTGAAACCTTCCAGTAAAAAGTCTTTAAAAAGACATGTCGCAAAATAAATGTTATCCTTATGGTTAAATACGTACAAAGTGCCTGATGGTTTCTTTATCTCTATATTGATAATTGGTTTAAGCTTCATAATTTTATCATCTATTATAGTATCTCAAACGATGATTAAATAGTCGTATGTTTAACATTCTTACAAACACTTATCAGCAGGTTTTTTAATAATTCTTAAATGAAGTACCTACATTGCAAAAATATTTATAAAAATACCAAAATAAATGTAATAATTATTATCTTTATTCAATCAAAACCAATCTTGATGCACGATGCATTTCAGAATAAGTGTTAAATAAGTTTAGTCGTATCAAGTAAATAATTCGAAGGCTCGAACACCCCGATATCATACATCAAGAGACCACTTAAGTGTGACGGGGTCTTATACCGGATTTACTTTACTGCCGGATGCAACAGGTCGCGGATAAGAGGGATGAAAGGATAAGTTACTGCGCAAGTCGATTTTAAGCCGAATAACTTCGAGAGTTCATGTCGCTTAACGATAGAGTGCTTTACTTAGTCTACGCTATCCATTTTTGCTCATTGTGCACAGTCCACAATAAGAAGACTAAACTTCTGTATAAAAATAGTGGAGAACTTAAAAAATAATATACTTATATTATTGTACGCACTAACCGAGATTGTTACTCAAGTCATTAAAAAAATATTTTATAAATTATTCGCTTTAGTGGTATCGCTAGTAAGTATAACGCTGTCATAAATTTTTACGGATCCATTACTAGATATAAGCCTTCTTTGCCTTTTACAAAAATAAGTCCTCGCTTTTCGCATTTACCCACTTATTACATCGAAATTATATCTAGAAGAACGACATCACACAGTAGAAGAAACCCGCGGCTTCGAATCCAAGAATTCCAAGATATAATTCTATCATATAAAATTTAGTAAGAGGTTTAGGCTAGCATCTTCCGTGCTCTGCCCCCTCAAGTCCGGTGTTACTCTTAATCTTCTTTTACAGAAGAACGAGTGGATATCAATATCCCACAAAAAAAACTATCCATATAAAATTACTACAATCTTTAAAAGAAAGTTGTAAAGAACATAATCGGATCAATAGGAATTTGTTGGCAATGAAATTCACATTTCCCCACTGTCCCTGTAATATCGGAGACAGTGGACTTAGTAATCAAATAGTACCCGATAGCTTCCGATTCCCGCCGGACTCGAATGATTGGGTATTATGAGATTTAGAACGGTACTCGAGTATTAAATCATCGGAAGATGGTTCGGAGATACATTTAATCCGTATTGTTTCGCGATGCCGTCTCTGAATGAAGGAAATTGTGTTTATTATTAGATAAGTATCAATGGCAAGACTTGACTTATTTCCATCGCTTATGATAATAATTTAATATTTTCAAATATTACTTGTCATTATTGTCAAATCTATACTGATCTAATTTATAAAATTCTCGTGTCACATTGTTTGTGGTTGAACTGAAACGGCTCGACTGATTCTCATCTTATTTTATGTGCATATTGAGTAACACTGAAAATCTGTCAAAAGCTATATTTCACCCCAAAATATTTTTAAAGAAATTAATTTGTTTAAATGATGCACCATTCAAAGATACGTACAATCCTAAATTTTGATTCTTTAGCTATCAACCTTATTTTTTTATGTTAATGGTAAACTTTAATTTTTTTTAACCACTTTTTTATTTTGTCATGATTTAAAAAAATATGTGTTAAAAATATATTCATCAAAATCTTTCCCCCTTCTACGATCAATCCCTATTTTTTAATAGCATTTTTTTTATTCTATCCACAGAGCCGCAATAAAGTTGTAAGATGGCAGTTTAATATATTAATTGATATTGACCTTTATTAACCTAAGTAAAGTATACTTTCATTATCTACAACCCTTTCTATTATAAGTACATCCTCAGACATTTATAGAAAGTGATTTTTTACTAACTAAAAATTATTTTCATATACATATCCTAGAAATTATGTATATAGCAAAACAATGTTTGCCGGGGCAGCTAGTATAAATATACAAATATATGGCTGTCGATTACATTTTAAGTACAGAGTCAGATGCAGAAATAGTAAATACTAATTCTACAATCTTTAGTGTAAAATAAATATCTTATCTTTAAATATCTGATCTTTTCGATTGAGGGTGAGATTTCGAGACAATGCACTTCTTGTTAACAATACAGGTGATAAAGTTTTACACCTGACAGCTATTAAGCCTTAAAGACATATTTAAAATCTGCCAAAAGAACAATATAAAGTAATATACCATGTGTTCCATACATACATAATGTAGGAATGAGAGAATCTGCAAAATAAAAGTCACTGACATAACCTAAAAAAATGTTTCCTTCAGGATGTAATAGACATGATACACTTCTTAAAAGGATGATGATTGATATGTAGATTTTTTATTAGTCAACATACACCGCCTTACTAAAAGATCCAACAATCTGAAGTTCGGGCAGTGCAGGACGATAATCATAAATATTTCGGAGAGAAAATTATCTATTAGCAGCAATATGTGTCTTCTGGCTGATTAGTTATTAGTGAAATTCATAATAATTCGATTCAGCTATATAACACTTGATTTTATTGGCGCAAGTCATATGAAATGTTGCCACGTAATTAATTTCCCCGACGGCCGTACGCCATTACGGCATGACTGATGACCTGGGTCGCATGATGAAGTGTCGCGCGATCAATTACTGGGTGAAATCTGTATACAGCTTAATAAAGTAACCACTTAATGATCGCATGAAAGTTTTTTTACAGCCTTTTATATGTTTCCACTACAGGGACTCGGCCTTCTGTCATAGTGAGAGAGTATTTGGCCTAATCCACCACGCTGGCCAAGTGCGGGTTGGCGGATAGAGCATTTAATTTCTTAAAGCGCACATAACTCAGAAAAGTCATCGGTGCGCTGGATTCGATCCCACGATCACCGAATCGGAGGCCGAGGTCCCAAACCACTCGGCTATCACGGCTTCACATGAAAATATTATTTATTAATTACCGGGATTTATATATCTGTATTCTCGAAAAATGCTGTTATTTATATTTAATTTTGGTATTTCTCTTTTGTCGTAGAACAGAATCGACTTCGAGCATAGCGGT
Organism: Parides photinus; assembly: GCA_018247975.1. Classification (NCBI taxonomy): domain Eukaryota; kingdom Metazoa; phylum Arthropoda; class Insecta; order Lepidoptera; family Papilionidae; genus Parides; species Parides photinus. Next base: position 9,582 of record DWHU01002138.1, read on the forward strand.
AGAGTTCAAATATTGCTCTATTCCCGTTTGAAATGAGTTGTACCTAAAGAATTTACTGAGGTATAATAATATCTTGTATATTAAAAGCTAGGGACATGATGAACTGTTAAATTTTTATGTGAAAATGTTTAGGCGTCATCCTCTTCAAGATTAGAAGGCGAGTTAAAAGGAAAGAGAACAGTATTGCCTTTTAATATCATTAAGAGGGTAGAGGCGGACGATCGGCAGCCGGAGCCGGATGACCTACGCCCGATACCATTAGCTTATTACCCCCTTATTGCGTTACTAATTTTCCTGTACGTTACGGAGTTAACTAAGTTTCTTAGAGCGTAGCGTAAAGGTCGCGTTTTGATTGTCAATTACCGGCTCTCGGACGGCAAAGGGCTGACGGCGGGCACAAAGCGAATAACTTGGATGCAATTAGTTAGGTTGGTGGAACTTTGTTATACTTAACTACGCATCTACACCAGCTAGGAAATGATATAAGCGCAAAATTGACAGTTAAACCAAGGAAAGATAAAAATATATTTGCAATCCCACTTTAACTGCAAGTATCATTGTATTTATTCCTATAATAAAAAATTGTATATACAATCTCGTGTATGGAAAATTAAAAACAATAAAATTTTAAAATCTATAAACGTAAACACTTTCTTAAACAAATCCTTGAATTATTGGCCAAGTAACGAAATATTTAAAAAAATTCTGAATGAAAACGCGTTTGAAATTAATTTCATTAAGTATGAGTGTATTTAAAAGAATCGACTACATTTATAAACTCTTCATTGGCATAAAATTGATATTAGACAAATGGTCAAAGATTTATCCCGAAAACAAAATAAAACACACATCGCATAATCTTACTATTCTTAGTAAAGATTCATAAGGCGATAAAGTACTTGCGATCAAAGGACGACCTCATTTGGACTACTTCCGGTCACTGTCGTACACTGGTGTCGGTCTACAGACCCTCATTT
>DWHU01002139.1:0-10555 GCA_018247975.1 Parides photinus
AAAGTAAGAACGGAAAATTATTCGCGAATAATTGAAATGTCTCAACTTAACGGACGGATGCTCAGTTATGTACATTATATTATAAGTTTTAAGCATCCTTTGATAGAATAACGAAGTTACGAGGATTGAAAATGATTCAAATTTAAGAATTTCAGACATAATGTAATATTTGTAATAGCCTTTTTGAAAAAAAAAACATAAAATTAAAATGTATTTCGTTTGCTGCTTCGAAATTACACATTACATCAATAAATAATAATATTTTTATTTTAGTCATACGAATTACGAATACTTATACAAAAATATCAATGTTAAATATTTACCTTCATTTGTGTTTGTTCCGAGAATCTTGCAAAAGGGGAATATCGTTTTCGGCGGTTACTTTACTGGCAGATGGATGAAGACACAATTGAGATAGATATACATATGATATAATTTTTTTATTTAAAGTATATGAGTGGGGGTTAAAAAACTCATAAGAGGATGATGATTATATTTTTCATAGAAGGATTATTTTAATATGAAAAGTGACGATACTCCTACTACTTTCAATCAAATACTTGGTTATAATTAACAGGTCTCCGTATAGAAACTTGGTGTAAACTATAAAGAATTAGAATTTGTTTTCCTCTTGGAGGCAAAACAATTTTGTCATCACACAATTTTTTTCACAATATTCAACATTCTCAAAACAAATTAGTTCTTAATAAATATTGCGCTAGTTAGAATATTTACACTGTCCTCTTACGTGCTGTCTCCCTTCTAATTACAATTATTCGCAAGATTCTATAAGAAAGACCTTGTAAAGAATTCATTTAATTTTCATAATAAAAAGATTTGTGAAGAGTTGTCTCAGGGTAACAGTTTAATAACAAATCGTCTTCAAGAACCTTTTAAAAATATGAAAAAACTTGTTATTATTATAAAAGTTTCAATGTTCGTAAGAAAAAGTTAGATTAAAAGTTCAAGAGATTAATAAAATATTTTTCGTGTCCTCTTAGATTTCGCTAGCCTTTTATGTATTTTATGATAGCGAGTTGTGAAAGGAAAATGTACTTATGAAATCAGCGAGATATCACCTACAATTCATGAGTATTGAAATAAGTTGTTATATGAAGGTCGTCTATTCAGCAATGGAGCAATAATCGTAAAAAGGTTATAACGACATGTTATAACTTTTATCGTATTTTAAAGATATATTAATATGAAGAAAATACAAACCGTATTAGATTTTATCTCCTTCATTCTGTAGTCGTAGTTACCATGGACAAAATTAGTTATAAAGTTTAGTGTAAACGTATGAAAATACAGAAAAAAATGTTGTCAGAAAGCGTTTGCTAAATACAAATCTGATATTAGCTGTAGCCACAGTTTGTTATAATATATAATAATAAACAGCCCACTTAATGTTCCCTCTGCTGGAACACAAGGCTTTATTTCATAATGAGAGAGCTGAGGCTTTTATCCACCACACTGGCCAAGTACGAGTTGGCGGATGTCACACTTTGGAACATGTCGGTTCTCTCTCAATGTTTTTCCTTCACCGGAAGTTCAAGCTCAGTGGAGATCGAACCTGCGCCTCCTCGAGACGTATAGCGCATATAATATATAATTAACAAACTGAGCTACGGACAGTACCATCAAGATATTACTATTATACATGATTTCATGTTAAAATAATATATTTTTGTATTAAAAATACTGTGATAACAAGTTTCACACGAGTGGGTTTGAAACTGAAACTCGGGGACCGGGACTTAAATTCGCCGATACCGCTAAAAGCCACCCTTTGTGCGGATGCAGTGGTAATCCACTTGCCTCACTTTCCAAAGAACTGAACAACTTTCTTCTGTTCGTTTAATGCTCCTAAAGTTACCACTTAAAATTACCTAATATTATTTTAATTAAAGCATCTTACCATATTTCCTTTATTTTACTTTATAACACATGTTTTTTCTTTAGAAAACGAGGAACCGTCGCGGTTTAATGTATTTAAAAATTGACAACAGGGAACCCTAATCATTATTACATAAAAATGGAAGTAAGAACATTTCTGCATAAACATCTTTGATATACTGGTAACTCCAAAAAGAAAACTATTTAATTATTTTGTTAAAAATTTATGTATCCTTTTATTCTTGTTCTGTAATAGCACAATAGTTTGTATCTTCTTTAATGTAGTTATTTATGGAAATTTTATTAATGGCATATTTTATAATTGTTAATAGCCCATCAGGGTTTAGTCCTTGGCTTTATTAAGTAACAGTAACACATGAATTAATTTATAAGTAAAAAAGTTGTTATATTTAAAGTTAAATCAGTTGAGGAAAGTTCTTATATTAAATAACGTAAAACAAACGATCTGTTTAAAAATACGAAGAGTGTTTCACTACGTCGCTCTTCACTGAAATAGTCGGTAAGTCTTCTTGAGATATTGCGACGTAATAAAGCTGTGCTCGCCAATGGGTAATATATTAGACTTTTTTTAATTTAGAACCACTAGTAGGTTAGTAACACACAAAAACTGAAAAGAACGGTAAGTTTTAAATAAGTATGTACACTACTGTTTCGTATTTACTATTTGTCCTGAATTTCAGGTGCTTTCTAGGTCTCACTACTGACTATCACAGACAATAAAAAACTACTTGATGATGAGCTACGAAGAATAATAATAAAGGTTAAGACTCACTTTTTCATGATGCATTTATAATTATCATCATCATGACATTTATTTAAGCCCATAAAATCTCTGATGTTTGAAGTATTTATCCAACAGTGGTCTGCATAATAATGGTGAAAAAAAAATCATCTATAAATCTGTTAAAATCTTCTGCAATCAATTTAGTAGCTCTATAATTTCGATTGTCGGTTAAAGTAGTTAAAATGTTTGTAAGGTCTTACTCATATTTTTTCCCATAATATTGTACAAACATACTTTCCTTTGATTGATAGCTTCCTAAAATACCTCGATCAATCATCGAATAAAATCTCAGCTGTATATAACAATTAATTGTATTTTGAAGGTTTGTTATAAGCCTTGTACTAGTAATTAGATCTAGTGTTTGAGTTTAAATTAGTGTTAACTTGAAATTAAATGTTACCAGAATAATACGTTGTATAATTAGTATAATTATTCAATCTATCAAAGATATTACTTCAAAACCTTTTGTGAAAGTGTTTCATAAATTAATTAGCGTTGAAGTAACTACACGACGCCTAGTTTATTAGCAAATGGACGTACATTTGCGGTACGCTGAGTGTAGCTGATGGCGCGGTTATTCTAAACCGTGACCCAAAATAGAGTTAAATGTTAATAATTATAACATAATTTAATATTCCTCTGACCTATCACGTTTGAAATAACAGTGATAATATATGCACATATTGATTATCTGTGACATTCAAGCTCTGTTCTAATTTGCCCAGATTTTCATTTAGATACGGCGGAAAGTATTTTTGTAGATAATGCAAACGCTCTGTCCTGATAAACCTCTCTAATTAAAATACTTTAATCAGCTGTAGCATATATCATTTTATACATCAACCCCATTGATTGATTTGTATCAACGTTATGTTTGTGATACACGATGTTAATTTCATAGTTGTGTTATCTAAATGTTTATCTTACCGAGTTTCGCTCTGCTTAGTTATCGCATACGCAAGTAATCTTTCTCTAGCGAGAAATCTATATTTACTATAAAGATACTGGTAATCCTTTTATATATCCATGAATTCAATCCTTGAAATATATGTTTTATAAGATCGCGAAAAAGCATTCATTATTTGAGATAATTTTTTCTTATCTAGCATGGTAAAAATGAAGACCACCGCCGCCATGTTGCGCTGTAAAGATACCAATTATATACTTATAAATAATATTGAAAGTTTGTGTATAATCACGAAGACATAAAGGACGATTAAAAGTAGTCATAAAGGCTTTTAGGCTTTTCATGCAAATTTGTAATACATTAATTGCTAAGAGGAAAAAAAAGACGTTATTATTGATTATTTAATAAGAATTCACAGCATTATACTAAAAATTTTTGGTTTCTACTATTTTTATTAAAATAGAAGGTAAACAAAAATTAACATCACCGCATAAACAAGTTAAGAATTAGTTTTAAAACTGTTATTTTGTTATTACAATTAGATATTTGATTCTGATTGTTTGTATAAGGTAAAAGTATCAACATGCGAATCAATTATCTAACGGGATTGATGTTTCAACATCACAAAGGCACAAAATGTTACTCAAATTACTCAAATAAAATGACTCAACATAATCTTAAACAAGGATCCTTAAAAGCTTTGTGAGTTTGTGTTGTTTACGTAAACACTTAAACGGTTTGAAAGGGTTTGTAATTTTAGCTCCAAAGAATTACTGTGATAACGTTTTCCTAATTTGTTTTAATATAATTCATACATGTATGGAAAATAGGTAACACAGCTATTATTTTTTTTCATTAAATTACATTCTTTTATAAATAAATTATCATTTTTACCGACGCACGTCTACTACTAGTCATAAATAAATCTTATGTAGAGTATTGCACGATATAATGTCATCATATCTACTTATATAAGGTTTTGCCAATGAAATATTAAATTGGCACATACGAGGGGTATAACATTTCCTAAAACTTTCAATATAATACCACGCTTTATAGTACATAGCAATAAGACAAATAAGAGTAGGCGACGTAAGTTAAATAACTTCACAAGCTTATTTAAACACTTTACAAAGTTTAATGTGTAAGACTATACATCCACTACTATTATCCTGGTATTGCCATAAAAGATGTCCGAGTATAGAAAAGTTGTTTCTATTGTTACTATAACCAGCATACTACGCCCGATATACGATAAGCGGAATTTCAAACATATACACGTACTTTTAATTTACAATAAATGTATAAGTTTCTAGCTTAGCCAGTGTAAAAGTATTTTTTTAAAAACTACTGCTTCCATAGACTGTTTCTCCTACATACATCGCTGAAATACACAAGATGTGACCTCAAAGGAGAATAGACGCTGCTTAAGTACGTCCAAAATACTGCTAAAAAAAATCTTGACATTGAGACATTATTCAAGTAAATATACCGAAATCATACAATTTCTGTTCTCGGTGTCTCCACTAATGAATATTTTTGATAGTACACAATATTCTAATTGCCACACCGCACCTATTTAATTAGTAAAATGCTTTCATTTTTCATAGCAATTGGCATTCGCCGTAGTATTCCCAGTACGCATCGTAGCATAAATGATAAATTGGTCAAATGAGGGTTACAATGTATCTAACAAATGTTTAAAAAATTTACAATAACACATTTTAAATATTCAATATAGATTTTGCTCCAAAATTCTTTAGGAATTAGCATACAGGAAATGATACTTTATTTAATTTTTTAGCTCTGTCAAAAACTTTTGTATTCAGTCTATAAATATATTGTAATATAATTTTATAAGAATTCAAAGGATGTTTCTGCAGCTGCTTACACGAATATTACGTATCAAATAAATCTATAAGAAAAATTTATTTCTATAAATAACTGCTATCTAACGTCTTAATTCTGAAAATATTTCTTTACCTTGTCCTTCCCGTAACCTTATGTACTATATTAACAAATACACGTGTTTTCGTTTTAAAAAAATCAACTTGTATAATATAATTGTACAGTGCCTTTAACTAATTAAAAGAACAAGCTGATTTTTTCTAGACTTTATAAATCAAATAGTTATGTTATTTAGTTAACAAGTATATCTCTAAGATGCTCCTACGTATTGAATAAGATAGTATCAATGGATTGAAAACAAAGTAACATTTTCCCTTTTCTCGGCAACTTAGAGAGAAGTTCTTTGCTTTTTAACTTCGGCTAATAGCAATGTGAAGTACAACTTTGCTCGGTATTTCTAAAAATATAGGTAACTTCAATCACTTTGACATTTTTGTAAAGGATATATGAAATTTGTACCTGTTAAGTTTTAAATTTTTTAAGAACTACTATATTATAATAATCCTTTCTTATTGAAAAAGTATAGATATTATAAAACATTGTGCAGTCAAATTAATTTAAATGTTGTAAATGATATCACTATAGATCATTTTTATTCTTTACGTTTAAAATGTTCATATTAATTGGCATTTTATTTTCTTACAAGGAAACTGCGGAACTTATAATGAATGTTGAAATTAATTGAGCAGCGACCTAGATAAAGTAGTAATAACGGAAATGTTTTTTTAGCATTACTTAGCTTAAATTGATCTTAAAACACATTTTAAAGATTAACTAATTTCCGTAGCTCTTATAATTTGTTTTAATCTATAAGAACTTTCTATGTAGGGTGTATATGTGTAAGATAGGCAGTCAGGCAGAAGGGTGACCTAGTAGAAATCACAGGGTGCAAATGCGATAGGACCGGTGGCCCTGGAAATCACTTGGGAATGCTTTTGTTCAGATATGGTTAACAGTAGGTAAAAAATTATAATGACGGTATATTATTGTTCAACAGGTTTTTAGAATCACACATATCTATCCTACAATTATCATTCTCTCAGATAAACAGGAAGATTTCTATCCATCATTACATATGGTTGTGGCGAGATCTTTCTTTATCTTTTTCCCCACTTCACCCTGTCCTCGACATCATTGTCTGTCACTATCAATACAATAATTATAATTTTTAAAAATCATTATTATTTATATATATGAAATAGTTGCCATTGTATTATATAAAGGAATACTACTGCTAATAAACTAACACAACGGTTTGCAAAGTTTCCACTTGCTAAAATCGATGTCCTCATTTAAGAAATTCGTTATTTGTATATATATATATATCTATACCCACATAAATTAATTTACTAACATACTAAATACACAAATTAAACATTACGATGATAATTATTGGGTGCCCTCATCAAGTAAAGTTTGGAGGTCGAATTGGGGAAACAACACACACAAAACCAACATACACGAACAAAAAGAAAATCCTTTATTAATACGAAAATGTTGCTGGCGTAGTTTCCGTTTTAGCCGTTGTTATCCTGGAGTAGGTTAATCAATTAATTTTGGTGCTGCTTTCGATTTTTCGGTAATAAAATAAACTTTAGTGACCATTAGTGTCAGAGTAATAGCCAAAGCTAAAAAATATCAATGTTTAAAGTCAAATACTTGAACGAGTCTCCAAGGGTCTAAGTCAATATTATCCTTTACTTCCAAGTGAAACATTTTGTTGTAATTTTGTTTGAGTTTACCTTTATTTTTTCTGGGCAATCGTTTCTAGTTAAAACCACTGGGACTTCGTTCGAATGTTACGTAATCGATGTTTTTAGTGGAAAAAAATTTAGATAAGTAAATAAATATACAATATGTTAATTCTGGGTAATTTCGTTCATGCTGCTGCTTTGTTATTCAGTCATTTATACTTTTAAAGCGAGTCAAATATCTTATGTCAGGAAACTTTTGTATAGTCTCATAATTATGCCGTAGTACTCCACTCGAACGCAGATGAAAATTGAGAATTCACGGCCACGATGACAGTGGAGAGGCTTCAGACCTTTTCGAGTACTTTTGGTTTAATGTTTGATATCTACTCTTATACACGTATTTTAATTATGTTTTTTACTTTAGTTCATGTATTATTTACAATTTTTACTATACAAATATATTTAACAGATTCAAACAAATATGATAAGGTAGGGAAAGACTTTAGCATTTATTTTAACTGTTAAATCTAAACTTCGATTCTACTGTTACTAAATAATAAACTGCGAAAGATTTACTTACATTGCGAATACGTACCAGGATTTTGTCGCCAGTGATATTATTGTGGTGATGAGACTTACGTTTCAGGTCGACGACCACAATATGCTGCAATGTATAAAATTCCAAAAAGCACCAAATTTGTCATGAGCAAACGTGTTAGTGTCCTTTAGTAGAAGAAAGTAATATAATATCAAGTTTAAAATGAAACAAATTTTTATACGGAAATTTTATTATCAGTCAATAATAAGATAATTAACATTTTTAAAAGCTTAGTGTAAAGAAATAGTAGCACTATAAAATGTTAGTGAGGTTACAATCGATATTACTTACAACGACAATTTATCATAAAGGGGATTATTAAATGGTTTTCTTGTAGTGGAGAAGTAATTATTGGACCCCTAAAGTAGTTTAATGATTTAATAGTACTCGTATATATAAATAGAGACTCATCTAGTATTCGCGTCTCGGCTCAATAGACGCGAACACTAGTAGTTCTCAATCAACCCTACAAATTATAATTACTAATCTATATGACACTTTACATAATTTGTGTTATATACGTTCAATTATTTCTGTACAATATTTACATGTATTAGAACTGTTAACTACTTCAAGAAGCTACATGTATTTACAAACTTCGATAGTATCTCTTAAATATTATATTTACTTATAAAATTACTTAAGATTTAAACAATTATTACAAGAAAATTAAGACTACACGACATAATTAGATCACGTCACTAACATCACTAAAAGTCTATTTTTTATTCAAAATCTGGAAAAAAAAGAAAATTACAATTAATATGCTATTTGGTACTTTAATGATATGTTATTGAGGAAAATATATATTTATTGTTAACTTATTGTAAACTTTCCAATAGAAATTAATAAGCAATTTTTTATGATCTTTTCTACAGAAAATGTATCTTTTTCAGTCAGTTCTATGTTAATAGTCTACGAAGTCGTACTTTTTTATTGCTATAAATTACCATAAAAATTAAGTTCATCTCATTAATTAGTTACCTGAACACTAAATAACACTCTCCTCCACCACCCTAATAAGGGCGGGCATCTGCCGCTAAAGTTGCCCTGTCACCTAAGAAACAAAAAATACTTCATTATTACAACTTAAATAGAATCACCTTCAACATCGAGTTTATTATTCTTAAATACATTATTCCATCGATCGTATTATTTACCATATCCGTTTAGATCAATAAAGCTTAGTTGAAATGAATTACCTGAGTGGTGGGTTCGTGTTTAGCAGAGGATTTAGGAGGTTCTTCAGCTGCTGACAGCATGCGACGAGCTAACCGGGCGAATGTACATCGGAACTGTCGACTCATACTACAGTATAGGACGAAGTTAACGGATGATGTAAACAGCGCCAAAACATCCATTAGATCACCTGCCCAAAAAAAAATATTAATGATACATTGCAACTATTTAAATATATGAAAGATCGTGTTAAGTATTACTGTTTCAAAATTTTCGAAATCATTAGAAAAGTCAAGTTATGTGCGATTTGGTTACATCTGGGACAAATCAACGTCTTAGGGGCAGAAACATTCAAAGTTATACTAAGCTTTCACAGCCTTTTTGAAAGTGTTTCTCGAAAAGTTGACGACGGTCACTACGAAAGTTTTAATAATTAAAACTCTCCACATAACCCTGACTGCCTTCCCGAAGGTACCTTACCTATTTTAAAAGACATTTACCGCCATCAATGAAATCGTGTCGTTTATAGCGTTAGAATATAAACAATGAATGAGTTTATAACAATTATTTAAAGAATGTAATTAGGCTCAGTTACTTAACAGATTTCTGAGCATATCCTGTTAATGTTTACTTTGGTAACTTTTCGGCGTTTAATGATTTTACTAACATAAATAGCCCCCGGGTTCCGTGATCTTGTTACCTATAAACAAAGTACATATTGCATTTCATATATGTTTTACTTACCGCCTAGAGTGATAGCTAAAGAAAATACATGATGTTAACAAGATATGATACCAATCTCCAAAAGTTGTTAGTACTTTTAATATAAATAAGGTCACAGTGAAATGATTTACGAACAATTCATTTAATCAAGAATGTGGAGGTTAATACATATTTAATGTATTGCTTGCGGCAGCTGCTATCAATCTCATTAAAAACATGCTTGTGATAATTTATAATTTATTACGCAAATGTATTTGAATTTACTGCGGAATAATACTAATCAACATGTTTTCAATAATAATGTTTTTATTTATAATTTTTTTGCCTTTAAACCACTGTCAGTCTTTTCTAAATTTATTTTACAAATACAAAGCATTATTAACTATGCAAATTTTTTAATTACACGTATCGTATAAATTGTATGATGTTTCTGAAACTCGTACAGCTTAACCAGCTGTTTCTAATCTCTCGGTAAAGTTTAACAAGTTCGCTTATGCCAATATTTGGGCGGCTGTCAGAAAGTAGCATTTATAACTTAGAGCTCCGGTGTTAAGGAGCGTGCCCAAAGTTCATCGGTAATAAATAATTGTGCCTACTTTGCAGCTGCCCTGGTCTGAAATTTTCGGTTCAAGGTTGACCTTAACGGTAAGATCAAATAAGGGCAACGATTAAGTAAGATTTATTTGGATCAAAAAAATCCGAGTAAGTAAAAGATAAGAGTGATAAGTGGCGAGCTTTTCGTTGAAGTATTAAGCTCTCGTGCTTCGGTTGGTATTTACAGAATTCGGAATAAAGATATGAGAAACAAGTTGCGATGCGACTTTTCATAGTAGTTTTTATCTATA
>DWHU01002140.1:0-10554 GCA_018247975.1 Parides photinus
TATAAGATTCAGGTATACACAGGGACGGGCGCCATGTAAGCAAATAAGCACTACATGCCCTGATTCCTTGAACCTGTCTAAACAACAATCAGTCGATTCACTCAAAAGCTACGGAACTATGATAAATTTAAATTGGTAGGTTTATGTTAACCATAAATAATTTTACAGTATCCATTCTGTATATTATAACATGACTTTAAAACAATAATTAAAAATGTGAACACGATTATAAATATATTTCACTTTCTACTTCAGTTACTAATGTGACAGTGAAAACAAGTTTCGTCAGTAGTTTTTACAAAAATTCTATCGACTAGCATTTTCATAGCCTTTACGGGTAATTATGTTCCTACAAAATATTTTAATCAACTCTGAACTATTCAATAAAAAATAAAATCAATAAAGAAAGACTATAAAGTTATATGAAAAGTAAAACATAATACTTAAGTGCAACGTCAAGGAGAATCTTTCATGTAAGTATATTGTAATTTATTTTTAAACGAATTGAATTTTTCACATATCTGCTACAATTACTGTGATGTATTTGAATAATTAAAAAATATATTTAAATGTTACTTTACACACTGAAACGTTTCGTTGACACTTAAAAGAGTAGCCTTCACGAATTCTATTTTCTTCGCGTTTCTCTAACTTAAATATGCACCGGCCTGTCTTAACTTTCGAAGTCGAGAGAAGACACTCTTGAAAGTGTCCTGGCACTTGTTGAATATTTAAAAAAGACGAACTTCGATCGGGACTCGATGTCCCCACAATCCTGTGACGCTTTTGTTGTTGCGAGTGCAAACATTTTCTATTCATATAACGATACGGACAGAGAACGTATGCATATGCATAAGGATTATAAGAGTTTAAAACTGCAATGAAAGTAAATTCAATCCATGTTGCAACGTAAATACTTAAGAATCGAAATTTATTACGACTTTGTTAATTTTGTGAAGCCTAGCATTTAATATGTAGTGTAATGTTTAACAAGAATAATTCCAAAATCGTTAACGAAACTATTTAATGAATGGTTCATTTAGCAAACCCGTTACTATCCTGTGAATAAATTCGTGTAAATTTATTTCCACTCACCAAATAATACTACAACAAAGTAATAGCAAATAAACGTACGTACGTCTGATGCGGATGCGTTTATTGCCTACTGAAGGAGACGAACGCAATAAATTTGAATGCGAACATTGAAGAGTATTCATATTGTGCTCGTATATTATTCGTATAATAAAATATTTTATCGAATTCAAGTATTTTATTGTCGATCTCTACCTACAGCACCACAAAATTGTGAACGTTATTAAAGTATTGTTTATGTTATACGTTTATATCAAAACGAATAAGATATAAACACGAATGCGCCTATTAATGGGCGTGGAGATATTTAGGGGGAAGCATAGGTCCAGCAGTGGACATCTTTCAGATGATGAACTCTATACTTTTACCAAACTTATAATAATATCATAATTATTCTACAGTACAATTTGTTACACAATTTGATTTACACATTAGATGTGTAGATTTTGATTATGTTTACGTTTCATGAAATAAGTGACAAGCACCACGTGACATGTCATCTCCTACCCTCGTTAACAGGAGCAAGAAAATTATATTATATGCAACGGAATACTTAAAAAATATTTAAAAAGTTGAAATTGTTTTCAAGCATTAAATGAAGTACGCGTAAGCATGAGCTCACCGTGCTAGATTCTCAGCCGGCTATGTAGTACCTTAAAGATGCAATCTGCATACATTAGCCTAACGTCTCTTAGTTTTGACACCTGCTCTCATCGCGAAGTATGAAAACGCGGTTCCCAGATAGATGGGGTAAACATGTCACGAATAAATGCGCCAGTTTGAAAGTAGCAAGTTGTCAAGAGCGCGGGAAGAAATATTATTGTTACCGGAGTTGAGTCCTCCGGGCTTTTGAGTACGGGTTTTATAAATACACATGACATAGTGTCGTAATTTTAAATATAAACTGTACTTAAATACACAAATCTATGATATATTTGAACCTGTAATATATTCGTGATCTTTAGCGATTATTTCGAAGAAAAGACCCCTCTTACGGACACACTCGTTTGTCCATCCGTCCGTGTTTGACATGTTTCTTGAAATTTAAATACCAAAAAGAAACTCAATATTTTTTAAAATTTAATAGAGAATTTTATTATGAATTATTATAATAATTATAATTAAAAAAAAGACGCATTGCCATTTGCTGATGAATGTTTCTTGACTTGTTAAGCATATGTCAAACGTCCCAAGTTTTTTAATTTTATAATGAAATGTAACAAATCATTTATGTTTAATAACACCTATATTATTTGTCATGACACATATTTTTGAATTTGTGTTACATGCATGATTAAAATGTGTATGTGACGGAGTGTCCCACACATAGAAAGTTAAGTTGTATACACGAGAGTATATGAAATGAATTGGAATTGGTTGAATGTATGTACATACATATATAGACAATATTATCGTCAGTAAGATAGATTCAAGGTAGCATAAGTGAAGCATGTATTAATAGAAGATATTGCAAATAACATAAGAAGAGATGTAAATTGTGTAAATTAGTCAAGAGTTGTACAAAGGACGTATATGAAATAGGAAAAATAAAGCACCAGATAAAGTAATCATGTAGTTATTGGGAGCAGCAAAATATTGTAGTTTGTCACTTTAAATAGGTAAAATCATACTAGCTAATAAGTAATTTATATAAGATTTTGAGTTGCTCGAGGTGGCCCGCACTTGTCAAAGAACATTTTAATAATTCAACTGCTCGTTTAGTATGAAAATTAGCGGACGAACTCTCGCTGAGACATCGTTTGTTTTATAAATGCTTCCAAATTGCATGTGTCTGCTAAATAATTGACTTGTATGTGAATTCATATACAGTTCATCACCAAAAATATTATAAGAATCATAAACCTTAAAAAATTCATTATAAGTACAAGATTTTTTTTTGCGATATTATAATGGTTATGAATGCAGTTTCTCAAGAAAATAATAATATTAAATTAGTCCTAGAGTGTACATTTTTCACCCATAAATTTTTTAACTCCAAAGAAAACGATTATTTAATCAACGTCCAGTAATTTTTTTTAAGTTTATAATATACATATACGCTTCTTAAAAATAAATCGAGGTCTAAGTTAATCCTTTAACATTAGTTCAGGGCACATAAACTCAATAATATGTATATATATCGCTTAACCTCAATTAGATTCTCAATTGTTGATTCTTACGTTCTCTATTCTCTTGAACCAATATAAAATAAAAGTTTGAAAGATGAGAGGACTCTTAACTACGGTCAAGTTTTCGTATATGTAATTTGGTCTTATTGTATTGTCATAAGGTAAAGAGACGAAAACCAACTTTATAAATAATATTGTATTCTTTTTATTGTTTTCTTCTTCTTCGCTGAGTGATCGTGGCCATGAATCTTTTAGTGAGTTGTTTGCGGCTTTTGCACGAATTATTTACGTATACATTTAGAAAGGGAACACATTGTAGACGATTCAATAAAGTCTGTCCATCTTGGCGTTATCTATAAAAAAATATTTAATTCAATAATCTCTTTAATATCCCTTGTATTAACTAATCGTACCAATGAGATTTTATTGTATATGATCAGCTGACCATCTCTAATTATATGTTAAAATTAAAAAAAGAAAAAACAAAATTGTATAATCTAGCGGTCCGACATTTTTATATCTTAAAAAGTAACCCTTGTATAACGAGAAACTCTTTAAAATACCATCCTCCGAGAGTTGTAGTCAAAGTGGAAGCCACAAAGAATTGTATAATACACGTCTCAAAATATTTTGCGTATTTCAGTGGAGAGACGGCGTGTAAAACGTTATATTCCTTGGCACACAGTCGGACGCGAGAGGGCGCGGGAGGGCGAGGGAAGCGATTGCTTCGCATAAATCAAACAGATTTAAATGCAAGCGATCGCGCACTGCTCCTACTTATGCAGCATCCATTAAACGATTTTTTACTATGATTGATTCAATATTTTTTACGATAAAACTCACCCGGATTTTCTTCTGCATTGTTTGTGCATTTTTAAATACCCCTATAAATTTTTGACATAAGAGTATGTATAGTCTTGATAATTAAACGAGTATGTTGCGTCCCATTAAAAATAATAACTTTCCTCTAATTAAAGTAATAGAAATGTGTATGCATATTTATGTAGTCACTAATGTTTGTAACAATGTAGAATAACTAAGTCGAGACTTTTTCTACAAAATATTAAGAATATGAGGTGAGGAGGACAGAATGAATTTTCATTGGCACATCTCATTCCGCATCAAATCCCGGCGTGACGTTAAAAATTTTCCGGGCTCTTTAACGGGTTTCATTCATAACTCACGGTCGAGTGGAGCCTTCGAATATTTCAAGCTGTAAAGACCCACTCCCCCTCCCCTCCCTCCCTCCGCTCCTCCCATAAATTCCGCGCGTCGGGTTGCCAAATTAGGCGCGAGGAACGCCGACTTATTTCCCCCCATTACTCTCAGTTTTAGCCGCACGTAGGTACGAGTGAGTATACGGGTATACCTGCCCCGCCATAAGTGAGACTCTTAACCAAACTTTCCACGTACTGTCGCAGGTGTTTTCAACTGTGAAAACTTCTTTCAAATTGAACGTATAATTCGCGAGCTTTATGAAACTAATTCGAGTGTTGCGCTCAACTACACTTAATAAAATATTATACATTTTAAGGGAGTAAGGGGAGAACGGTAATAATATCTCACCGGCCCAAATGTCTGCGTCTCATTCTTGGGTTAGTTTGTACGAATAGCTGGCGACGGTGGATTCATGGTCATAGCTGTAGCTGTGTTCCTTTGCTGTAAAACAGTCGAGGCTCTGGCGACCAAGCAATTGGATAGTGCTACAGCGGCGTTGGGGTCTAGATAACTTCTCAAATATCTGGTACGAAGCGGAATAGATGACGACCGTATTTATAATCCAAGAAAGACACCACGAGACTACTTACGGTAGTCACGACCCTCAGCCATGAGATTTCGATGAAGAAGAAGTCAGTCAATATTTACTATAATGGATGAGAATAAATATTTTCTGAAATGTTATGTACGGAATGTGTTTTTATTACATTTCAATGAACTATACTACGTTTATTTTAATTTTACAGTGTAAATAAAAGTTAATAAAAATAATCTATGTAAAAAGTATCTGTAACTAAGACGTTTTCGTGCAAGGAATTCGAATTGAATTCTTTTATACTTTCTGTTCTCTTTTTTTTAATTCGGAATCTATAATACAATGCTCAGTTTTACATTTTATTTTGAATTAAAATAAAAAAAAAAACATTGCATGAGAGACATTGTTGCAAATAAATGTTATTTTTCGTATTAAAAATACATTAACTTTTCACAACACGCGTAGTGATACTTTTACACTTCAAAATCTTAAAATAACAAAAAGGAAATAAATTTCTCTCTTCCTTTTAAATGATCAAACGAAACGAAAGAGTTCAAAGCATTCTTGATATACAAAGAAATTCTTGAAAGCTTGCTGCAAAACTCACTTGCATTCCTTGCCACAAATCATGCTATGTCTAGCACTGCGCTTTACGAATATAAAAACTTTCATAATTACTGAAAATATAAAATTTACTCAAATAAAGTTACATTTAGTAGAAATATGTTTAAGTATACCTTTAAACAACTAACTGTACGTTTCGTTCCTAAAGTATTATCGAAACGTAGTCAGTGAAATAAGCACAATCATCTTGTTTATCACATATTAAGTAAAGTATACCTTTTACTATGTTAGCGCCTTTGTAAACAAAGAACATATTAAAATGCGATAACTTAAAACTTAAGTTAGAGAGATAAAGTAGAATTTAATTTCAATATTCATCGTAATAGATATAATGGAGTATAATCAAGATATCGGCAACGGACTCCGACTCACAATGACCGGTAATTCAGCGAGTGTAACTTCAACGAGCAGGCAAATTTAATATTATCTCGGATAAACCCTCCGTTGTAATAATTCATGACAAACGTCCTAAGCCCTGAGCCACCCGTAGCTTTATTGATCGTTACTGAAA
Source organism: Parides photinus (assembly GCA_018247975.1). Lineage (NCBI taxonomy): Eukaryota > Metazoa > Arthropoda > Insecta > Lepidoptera > Papilionidae > Parides > Parides photinus. The sequence goes on from DWHU01002140.1 coordinate 6,110, forward strand.
AAAAAAATCGCCTGTACTTATTGGGAAAACGCAATTTGTCACTGAGATAACGTAACGCTCGTAGGGTTTGAATTGTTGTTTAGTACTGTACAAATTCGTATGTTTTATAATTGATATTTACACTACTACATCTATGCTAGACATTAATAAATAGCTTTATAATGTTTTAACGCCAAAGATAACTTTAAATGTGCATTAAGAAAGTATATATAAACGATCAGAAAAATGATATCATTAAATAAGAGGGTAACTAAACCCCTTAAAGGGAGACCCGCTAACGGAATAGCAAACTTTAGATCGACCGCGGAGGGCTGAACGGAGCCATAGAATTAATTCAATTGACACAACTTTGGATTCGGCCTCAAATACAATTGTTCCTATTCATGTTATCAAAATAAAGGAAACCTCAAGGGGTTAGAACCAACGATCCATGAAATGATTGATGGATGAGCTCGATTACGGCAATTCCATTACATTATGACGTGTTTATCTAACAATTATGAATTACGATTCCGCGATAACATTTTGATAATTTGGATAGAGTTTTCACTACTTTAGATATAATAAGTAAATGACTTCAGCACAAAGCTCGGTCTTATTACCAGTGATTGCAAAATTTAGGACAATATTAGATAAGGCCTTACTATAACTTTAAAGAGTTTAAGCGCGAGTTCAATTCACGAAAGACAGTGCAAAATGCTTTTGTTGAGGTTGTTGTCTATCATCTAGTTGATTAATACAAGAAAGGCTTCAATAACCTGCCACTATGAACTGGATTAGACGAATACAGAAAAATAATTTGTCTTATTTATTTTGCACAAAACGACAAATTCGCATATAGGGACATATTATTTAAAAACTATTTTTAAGCAAAAGTTTTTCTTATTAGTTCATTACGAGAAAATAAAAAATACACCAGTAATATTTATATAGGCGTGTCTCCTAAAATACAATAATAACGAGAAAGTTATGAAGTAATTAATTTTTCCTTTACTAGCACTACGTTACTGTATCCATCCATGATCCTCCTCTTAGAAATAGCATCAATATTACAAATTTATGTTAGAGACACTTGCTACTTGAAACAAGTAATAAATCGTTCTAATCTCTTATTGTCAACCTCGCACCATACTATATTGAAACATAAATTGTGTTGCTTCAATTTACTAAGATACTATGTGTGCAATTCAAAGGATACTAAAGTAAATTACTTGAATGGCAACGCATCTGAAACGTCGAGTCACTTGATTTCTTATGATACAAGTAGAAAGAGAAGATGGATACAGGAGATAAGAGATGGAAAAGTATAGAAAAATAGAGTAGGGCCTTATGTCCATAGGCAAACACCATGTGGCTGGTATAAGTAGATATAGAGACAATACGCAGAAAAAATAGTTGCATAACAAGGAGAATAATCTAGTAAACGGACTTTAAAAAAATCGAGGTATTTAACTATTATAATGCTAATAAAAATTGTTTTGTAGTAAAATTTTTAATAAAAAAATTTCGTACCAGGTCAGATACAAATACTTAACCTTAATTAACCAACACCGCTACACCGGCGAAAACCCACCTACCCCCATTTGAAAGCACTTGACCGATATTACACTAGCTTGTAGATTTATTGAGAACGAAAGACTTTTTAAGAATATTAGAAAAACGTGAATGTTATTAATATTTTCTTAACTCTCTAAATAACTTAACTATAAATATAGGAAGATTGCATTGAAAAGAGGGAGGGATGGAATTGTTCTTGACGTTATCAACACGGATTTATAGGAATAAAAAAGAATGTTCATCATTATCAAAAGTACTCCGTCAACTTTCAGTAAATTATCGTAACTTTTGTTAAGGCTATTGTATGTTTGAGCTTTGTAGTAGAAGTTACAAAGCAAACTCGAGGATCGAATAGTAGGACATTTTTGTTGGCGTCGGTAAATCCACAGAACCGCCGCAGGGTGGGCAATAAAACAAAGACGGGGATAGGATCGAGTCAGAACGAAATAATCTCGTAGAGACGACACAGATCAATTACACGGGGCGGAGGGAATTAGGAATTCACGGTGAACCATCAAATTGTCCAAGATTTACGAGGGCAAATTAAAACTTTATTTGTTATTCCATGACTTTTGTCCGTCTATGTGATTAGTGTTTGTAATATCGTAGTGATATACTTCTTCCTAACGATATTTTAATTAAATTTGTGGTTTATAAATGATTAAACAGTTTTTAGTAATTTGTAGGGTACTTATACACCTTACATTAGAATATATATTAGATTTTAACATAATGTTAAATAAATCACTTTAAAAACCTATTGCTTGCATGTTTATAATTAAACGTCTTTTTGTTGCAAATATAAGGTATGTTCCACACAAGGCCAATATGCAAGGTATTGCTTTAACTATAATTTTATACTTTCAATTATAATTAAAAAGGCATATTATATACGTAAATCTTTATCCCAACTTTTCGTTATTTTTTTTATTTATTTACTTTTCGTTATTTATTAGATCGTAGTTCAAATTTGACAAGTGAACCGAAAGCGCGAATGAAAACGATAGGCACGAACTGCTTTAATTCATTCTAATGGGTAAAGTAGCTGGTAAAAGGAGTGCTGGTCGTAGGAGAAAATCATGGCTGCGTAATATCAAGGAGTGGACTGGGATCTCGAGTGCCGCCCAACTGTTCCACCATGCGAGAGACAGGGTCAAGAATAGTGAACTGTTCGCCGACCTCCGCTAGTTGGAGAGAACTCTTAAGAAGACGTTCTAAATAATTTTCTTACTGTATTAATGTCTAACATTGCTAAAGTACAATAAAGAAATGATCCTTTTATAAACTGTTGGGATTTGATAGGTTTGTGGATGTTCTAGCATTATCCTTTTGGTCCTGATTAAAATTTGCCAATTTACACATACATATATATAATATATTTGATGCATATTCTATCTGTTCACGAGGCTCCGAACGAGTCCTCGTTACACGCGCGGGTGTACGAGTAGTGTCATCTCCGAGAGTGCAGACGGCGGTACGCGGATTAAATACTAAAATGGCGCGATTACGAAACGGAGCCGACCCCGAGGCGCCATTAAGAATTCAGCAAACGAATTGGGGACATCGAATCGACAAAATTGTGCTCGCCTCATCTTTTCTTACATCGTGTATTTTCGTTGCCTAAAGATAGATATTTTAATATTCCCGGCCCAAGGGAGAAGACCGATGTTTTGATCTAAAGCAAAAGAAATACGCATCTTCAAAAATAAAGAGAATATTTTGCTTTCTCCTTTTTGTATTTGCAATTTTCTATATAGCATAAAAAATACAAATAATTAAAGTATATAATGTTTTTATACTTTTATCGGTGATTATAATTTTCTCAACAACCATTCTGACTAAAATAATGCACTCAAGTTGCCTCTAATGTTACGAAAGTAAGAGATGAGTGGGACATTCATTGTATTGGTAGGATGATAAACACTTCACATTGTGCCTATCGCTTTGTTATACAAGATATCACCTCGTTACACTACTAATTTCATTAGCTTCAGGGCTCTTCAAATGGGAACACAGTAATGTTTGCACACTAATGTTCCGCGGCTGCTGAGGTACCTACTTAGGCGGACGACGTGAATAAATTGTTTAAGGTGTTGAATTAATGATGTACATTACGCATTGTTTGTAACTTTCTTCCTATAGTTTCCCCTCATAAACCAGAAGCTGAATTATGTATTACCTGAAACAAAGAATGAAGGATCATTAATATTTTTGTGTATTTCATTTTTAAAATAAACCGAGTACAGTTTTTTTTATTTTGTCGCGTGCTGGCTGGGAATTGTTATTATCTGTCCTATAGAACAAAAGTTTCAATTACTATTTTTTTACTGGGATATAACAGACGGATCAATATTTTTAAATTTTGATTAAGAGTAACAACTTATAAAAATAGCCATTTTAGAAAACTTGATTAACTTTGAAATTATGCTTAATTCACATTTGTCATAGTATCAACATTTAGTATGTTTATAGCAGGAGATTATCTATGTAGGTATTGCGGCGATTTCTGCCGATGAACATGTACTGTGCAATCATTACTTTGTTCTGGTTTGAAGGATGTTGTAGCTTGTGAAATTACTTGGCAAAATGTGTGTGGTCCACCATCCTACATATATAAAACTGTATTGCTATGTGCAGGCGTATTACCATTAGGTGATTTTCTCGGTATGTTATTTTGCATAATAAAGAAGTCATTATCTACATGTTTTATGTTTAACGTCGATCTCTATATAAATTAACCTGTGCAGTGTAGTATGTAATTTATTACGTAATTAAACAAATATATTATAAAAACACGTTGGAAAATCAGCCAACGATATAATTTGATAACGTATTACATTAAATATATATCGCTATCTTAATTGCGGTTATCACTATGAGGAATCCAA
>DWHU01002141.1:0-10553 GCA_018247975.1 Parides photinus
ACAGATTCCAAATTCAAACGTAATATTTTCTTTTTTTGAATAGTAACAGTATTTATGGCCAGACTAAGTATAAATAAACTCATTCTAATGTAAAAACTCATTACTATTTAAATGTTTGCAAAGTTAATTTATACGCCCATTTTAACTGATATAATAAAATTTTATTGTAGTCTTTGTCCTGCGATTTCTGTTATGAAGAAATAATTTGAATTCTGTGGGCGAATTAATATTCAATTCCAGTTTTTATTATGAACAGATGTATAAAGTAATGAGTTTCTTCGATGTATGAAACGGTAACAAAACGGCTGTTTTGTTAACTGTTTGTTGATACTTAACAAGGAGTATACGGGAGTGACAACAAACAGTTTTCAATAAATACATTAATATTTCACAAAATAAATGTTGTGATTTAACTATTTTTAAATACGTATCCTACTAATATTATTAACGCGAAAGTTTGTCTGTGAAGATGATTGTTCCTCGTTCACGTAAATACTGCTGAATGGATTTAAATGAAATTTTACAATAATGTAGCTTATACATCAGAATAAAATATAAGCTAAAATTAATAAAGTACGTAGGAAATATCAAGTACGTAGGAAAAAATCTACCATCTGCGTGCTATTCTGGAGTGCGCTGCCATATCCGCTGGAGTTACACATATGTATGTAATGTACGTAATATGTTATTTTATTTCTTTTGTTGACAATATTGTTACGTTATCATAGTGTGACTCTGACATCGCGTTATTGTCAGTCTGTTATATATTTGAAGTGCGACTTAAAAATTATTAATGTGATGCTTTTAATGTCATAATGTTAGTTATTTTGTACGCCACGCTAATATAAGCTACTCGAAATGCTAATCCTGCGCAGACGAAGTCGCGGGCGCCAGCTAGTTAATAATAAAGGCTTTTTTGCATAATCTATTATGAACCTTTACGTCTCTCACGAAAATGTGCTCGTCAAATACCCGATACCAGTCTTTCTTTTGTATCTATACTAAGGTTGTCTGTGAGAAATTTCCTCGAGCGATAAGACCGCCAATTGTACTTTATTTATACCATTACGTTTATGTTTTTCTTTTTTATTTCTTAATAATTACTAGTTATTAATCATATATTTAGGCAAACTTTATTCTAGCTTAGCTTGTTTACAATTATTGATAACGAAATCGCATATTATTAATTTTTACAGAACCTAAATAGTACGTTTAGAAATAATATATATTTCTTCGTAACAATTTTTTCTCATTTGAAAAAATATTCTGGTTTAACAGTATAAGTATTTTTTTGTATAAAATATGTATTTTAATATAAAAAAGATTCAGCTATTGTCAAAAGTGAATCGGGTCGGACGAATTCGCAACGAATATTGATCTAGGAATTCTTCGATTCCAATTACGGGTTTTATTACACTGCTTGAACTGTGTTGTGACATTTATTGGATGTTTTGTTCCATATATCCAGTGTAGCCTTGTCTGTTTTATAAGTCCGCTTTTTTTAATAAATAGTAAGCTCAGTATAATATTTAAATACGAAGTGTTTTTTATTGCAAAATCAACTCGCCCGATTTCTTATGGAGCAATGAACAGTTAAATTAATTTTCAGCATAAAATTTCCAATAATTTCTTATTACATGTACCTTTTATAAGATCAGTCATCCTGTCGTTCTTGTTTAAAACTCAACGTCAAACCTTAATCCAACCAAGTTAGTTTCAAAGGATCTCTTTGAAATAGTTCGCTGCAGAGCAAGAGACGTTCTTCGGGTTAATTATTCGAAACGTTTACAAGTTGGCGCCTCAGATAATGTGGGAAAGTTTTATAATCAGCGTCTTATTTTACACTTTCGGAGATAAACTGTAACCCGAATATATTTACCGAAGCTATAAAGGACCGAAATATATAAAAGGATAAAAGAAAAGACTTTTTGCCCCATAAAATGTTAATATACGTATGCAGCAAATTTTAATCGAAGTTCTAATAAAACTTAATTTATGAGTTATCGTTTAACAACTTGAAATGCATCATATCGTATTATTAAAGTGATTTACTTACTTCCATTCAACAAAGCAGGATTTAGTAAACTAATAAAAGCTATTATTATTATTAATTACTATTTGAAGAGCCGTAAAAGGTATCTAATAGGTAAATGACTACAAGTAAGGTGCAAGAGCTTTAATTTTAGCTGTTACCACTATACTAACCAACTTAAGAAAAATAACGAATATGATAAAAATCTTCTTTTTGAAACAAGTGAATATTATAGGAAAAACATATATTTAGCAATAGACATCATTGATCTATAATAAATAAACACAAGTATATGAAGGATCTACAATCCTTACTTTTTTGAATAGAATTCTGTTGTATTTCTCTGTGATCGGATTAAAATTTACCATCCATAAGTTAGCCAAGTAGAGTATTCCAACAAAACTGTAATTTGATTAATTTCTTTCATTAAATGACTTTAATTTAGCAAGTTTCTGGAAGCGAATATAAACGTGAAATTTACAAAGCGCTGCGGTTGCCGGCCCCGGCTCCACTGCAGCAGTCCTTTGACACAAAACCTTTGGATACGATCCAATTGATTGCATACAGCCGTTTAAATTATACTCCATCTCCAAATACATCTTTTTTATCATTATCCTAGTATTAACATTAATATTTTTTTATACGTCTCACACGTTCATGTTCCAAGGAACAGCTTTTGGGAATGTATGATATCCTGCAACCCGCATTTAGCCTGCGTGGTGGATAAGGGCTCTCTCATTTTGGGAGAACCTGTGTCTCAGTAGTTGCAACATTATGTGAGCTGTTTATTATTATTATTATACTAATAAACAGTTATTAAAATTACAGTTGAACTACAAAGCTATAAGATTTTAGATGATACATCTCTTCAACAAGACGGTGACTCCTGAGCTGCCCAGACAGTGGCCTCTTGTTCTACAAGCAAGCAAAAGGTCAAAGAATTTCCTTATCAATATCTTCTTACTTCTTTATTTGTTATATCATACTTCTCCTCCTTTTATCCATTACATCATCTATTACCTCTTCGTCTTTCATCGTTTCCATTTTTCCATCACAGATCACCTCCTTCCGCAATTATATAAGAACTAAACTTTTTTTGTTCTTTTTTTTTAAACAATATTAAGACCTTAAAAACTTTCCTTACAATTTGTTAATGTAGTTCGCTTATCGGTTTACGTAGTTAACTAACCTAACATTCCTGTACACTGATCAATTGAACTTCGCCGATCAATTAAATTAAAGTGTGTTCATAGCTCGGAGTGCCATTGTTATTAAATAATAGGTACCCTTCGGTTCGTACTTCACTAATTAAACTAAACAATAGATACCTTTCGCAGGTAGATGATTATAAATTTAATATTTTATGAACTGTGCCAAGTTTAACACGACTCCGCCGATTCCCATAAATTAGTTTAACCCTTTCTTAATTAACCTCTTTATTATTATCTTTTTGTCTCCTATAATAAGAAACCCTATTAAAACATACAATTAAAAGTTGTTTTTCATTAAAAAAGTGAATTTATTATAATGTCAATGTAAAATGTTGTTTTATTTAAATATTTCATACTGTAACGATGAAATGTTTAAATAAAATTTAATGTGAAACGTTTATATCATGTTTCCTCTTTATTAATTTTTGCTTTTTTAAACGGAGCAGTCTGTAAATATTTAAATTTATATTTACAGTATGAAGGTAAATTTACATTTATAAATTAATACTTCAGTGAATGTATTAGAAACCTACATTCCAGAAATATAAAACAGACAGTAGGTTATTAATTAATATTTCAACTAATTTTGTACTGGATATCATTAAATATGTTGGTCAAATATTGCATATAAATAATAATATTAAACAGTCTAATTTACGTTTCCGCTGCTAGAATTCAATACCTCTGAAAATGAACGCGCTGTCTGTGGATTTTATCTAGATAAATGAGTAAGGTTTCATTTTATAATTCGTTTTTTTACAATGAAACTTGATCATGTGAGTATCTAGGGGTCAGATATTGCAATGTCATAGTTATTATAGACTGCCCACCACTTCATCTTTTATCATTTTAGTTTTCGGCCTACACAAAACATGTTAATATGGTTCCAGATCCTTTTCTATGAGGTAACTATAATATAACATTAAGATAATATCAGTTTTACGAAGTTCAGAGGGCAGTGTGAGCATTAAAAAAAGTTGAAATAATAAAGAGAGAACTGTTTATGAAATATTTACAATTAGTGTTAAATAAAGAAATCTTTAATATAAATAATTTTTAAGTTGAAATATTATTATCAGTTCTTGCCTTTGTATGAACTGTTATTATATGAATTAACTTACACTTTAATAATATATAGCGATGGTTACTCGTTAAAGATAAGCTGTTTTACAGGATTTTTAAACAATGTCAGCCGGCGCACAAATTTAATTAAGCGAGGTCAGAACGTCGGGGTTGGACATGATATTTACAAAACATTGTGGTACCGGGTCACGAGGTCCGGTACTCTTTGACACATTGTCCTCGTACCGAGCGCTGTTTCAAATCGTACTATAATTTCATGTGGGTATTAAATTTCAAGAAACATCAAGCATTTTTAAATGGTATGAAGGTTAAATTAATTCACATACAGCTATTCTTTTCATATTTCGATTTTAGCCAAGCAGAAACAATTTGTTATCATCAAGTGGCCAGGATTTAAAATAAGTGGAATTTTCAGTTCGAGAAACTATTCCGTAGCCATGAATAAAAAAATGTTCTTAACATAAATGATAAGGTTTTTATTTTTTAGTTACAAAAACCACTCGCAATGTAGTTATGAAAATATTATTTTTCACTTAACTAGCATTTCCCTAACCAAGTCACAGTTATCGTGTGTAGCTCTTCAGGGCATATTAAAACCGTTATCAACACAACTATTCACGTTGTTAAACTGTGTATAGGACTTTCGTACCCTTTGACCCTAATTTCATGTAAACCACAAACCGAGTTTGCTTTAATTTGAGAATCCCATCGAGCTGTTGTATGGTCTTAATTGAACTCTACACCGATTTCTGTGTAGTAAATTGATCATCAACCATTTCTGGCCGAGCAAAATATGTCAACATGTTCTAATGCAGTGTTTCCCCACCTTTTCTGTACCATGCCCCACCTTGGCCTTTCTAAAACTCTCATGTCCCTGACTCCTCCCCCCTCCCCCGCCTGTTCTTTAGTACGTGATACATAATTTTTCATAATAAAAACTTAATCGTCTACTTAAGCTAAAGCGAAGAGGGCAAAGTCATATTGGGTCAATTATAAAATTGCCCCTTCCAACCATCGAATTGCCCCCGTGTAAGGCATACGCCCCATCTTTGGGAAACACTGTTCTAATGTATAATTAATAAATTTTCTCAAACATTAAAACTATCTGAACAAGAAATAAAAGAAACTTAGCGTGTAATCACATAAAAAATCACAATAAATTTCATCATCAATTCCAAGCCATCATTTCTGTGCTCGAACTACTTTCATTAGAAAATATCTTTGGCTACTTTCGATTTCTTTATTTTCAGATACCACGAAAATGTTCACTGCTCTTAGTCAGAGGAATTTTAAAGTTTTTTCACATAAAAAATACTACTCCGTTTATTTTTTATCAGGGGCGACTACTCACTAAATTAGATTCAATAAATAGCCGGTGTTTTAAATAACTCACGCTTGAGGGCTTTATGTATGAGAAAATTTGATTGTAAATTTAATAAAAGGTTTGGTCATTCTGTCTGGAATATATCTGGATTAGTCATATCTCGTCCCAATCATAGCCAGCAGACAGATGTACAATGCAAATCCACGACGTCAAATAAGTTACGAGCGTGTACATAACTCTGAATTAAGATGCATAAGCCTGCTGTTAGCAATAGCTGGCATAATTTTGCTGTTAGCAAATAGTGCACACAACATCTATCAAACTGTGCTGATTTATTATGTGAAAAATGTACGTTAATGTCGTTACTTATTTTTTTTTTAATTTAGGGATTATGGACTTACATATATCAGCCGGTACACAATGATAAGGCAGTAGATCTACAATATAAGGGACTACCCTGATATAACTAGCCTTAATATATATAAATAACGTGTCACAGTGTTTGTCCGCGATGGACTCCTAAACTACTTCACCGATTTTAATCAAATTTGCACACCGAGTGCAGTTTGATCCAACTTGACAGATAAGATTACTTATATCTAAACGAATAGTCGCTATATTATTTTATTACAAATTATTAGTTTAACATCTGATAGTCACAATTATCATTAGTTCCAAACGATTCCAACAAGGTGAAAGTATTCATTTGATGGCGCTGTGTTAAATGTATCGACGTTTAATATAAGCTTCAATTCAATATCATAACCATGACGTGGTGTTGTTGAGGCTAAAGTATAAGTTAAATTCATATTGTAGTAAACGCAATACAGTGAAATTTAATGTTCTTAGTTTTTTTATTTTTGGTGTTTGTATAGCCGACCATGTTTTATTCTGACTGTAGGCTAAATTAAATTCAAATTATGAAGGTCATTACGCATTTTTACAAATGGCATCTATGTAAAAAAAGCATGGTGATGTCCATAACTGATATTCTTGTAACTTTCTCCGTAAATAGTTTACTGCAATGTAATATAACAAAAACAGCACAGCAACGTAACCTCATAATTAAAATTATGTATACATTAACGCTAATGTAGATTTGATAAAGTTGTCACGAAAAAATTTAATTTTCATTTTGATATTAACAATTTTATAACTTGCTTTAATGTTTAAATAAATATATTAATTACCCTTTTGATAAATTACAAGATTTAATTAAACACTTTAAATTGTCTGTAAGTCGACTTGTATGAAATAAGTTGAACTAGACAGAACTCTAGCTAGCTCTGTTAACATTGGTGAATTTGATACCAACAGTATCTGAAGTATTTTATTTTAAAAATATTTTTCAGCGAAATTATTGAATGAAATTTTTTGCGGTTAATTATGAGTGTTTTTTTTTTAAACTAGTAAAACAATTTAAGTTAGAAGATCTTCAACTATAGGCCAGCTAAAGCCTTTTTGTCCGTCCAATTTCAGATTAATCAGAGCAATCGGATCAAAATTAATTTTGCGATATCTATTACGAATTAAGTAAAAAGCTTTACTTTGATATTATTTAAAAACATGTTTTGTTTGTTAATGGGAAACAGAGGATTACATGTTATTAATAAAACGTAACTATCAAGCTCACAGACATTTTCGATCAGCCATTTTAATTAAAAATGGCATCGATGGGTGCCTATTGTCAAACGTATTGATTGGATTCGTTGCTGTTCCCTTTATTCGTGCTACTTTCGGTGCGTACCGAAATGTAACTAATCACATAGCTTGACATCCACTGAGCAAGAGCTTTTGGAAAGGAAAACATAGTAAGAAAACTGATATATTGAAATTAATAGATAATATTGATCGCCTAATGATAATGATAACAAATATATTCCAACGTCTTTATCATGAATCAATCTACATCAGTTTTAAAACTTACAGCATTATTTTTATTACAACCTTTGCTCCTTTGATACTTCTGTGTCTTTTTTTTAACTACACAAGTTTTTAGTATATATAAATTAACTGTCAGATAAAGTATAATTTATGTATTATTATAAAATAATTAATTATATTAGAATGGTCAATATAAACATATTTTTAGATAATAAAGTTGTACAGTCTATATATTTTCGACGAAGAAATATCAGCAATTTTTCGATGCTCGATTTAAACCTGTTAATACAATTTTTAAAAGACAAACAATTTTAAAATCTATGGATTTCTTATGTCTGTTGTTAAAAACAATTTATCAAAAATTTACTTTTTTCGCAAATAAAATATCGTAAAATAATACGCAAGCACAATTTTTATGTTTTTTTTACCATTACCTTCCAAATATTCAAAACCTTTTGAAATATTTCGTTGAAAAAAGGTGACATTCCAGTAATCGATGAGAAATTTAAAAAACGCTTGTTAGAAGAAAATTATAAAATTTAAATAACATCTAAATTAGATTAGAGTAGTAAATTTTTTTGTATATTAATAGTATTATTTATATGTACTAGTCGTATTTATAAAAGAACAGTTTATCATTTGTAATGTAATAAGTTACTGGTTAAGATATAATAGTATAGTAGTATCGCAGATTACGTATTTTATAATTACTTATCACCATAATAATTATTATACTTTTATCCTGTTTTATATATGAATAGATGTGATATATACTGAGATATGTGTACGTATATTTTACGTAAGGGCTAGCATTGCTTTTCTATAGAGTAAGGCGCTGATTAATATTAATGATCTGTAGATAGCTATATTTGAACATAACACATGAACACTTATATGTCATTTACTAAAATAGATGACGTATTTAAAAGCGCCGTTACAGTTAAAAGCAGTTTGAAATGTAACAGGAAATTGATGTGAAAATTGCGGAAGCGCCGTTTCGAGTCACGGGAGAACAAATAGCACTAATTGTTTGATGTTGGATTAGCGGCAATCAGTATTTTCACTCGCAGCTTCACGGAATTAATTAATTTAGTTTAAGTTCCTTCATCTAACGTATTGTAAGCGGTTCACAAATGAGTACTAAGGCTTATCCTTTAACGATTAACATTTATTACCACGAGTTCTTTTATAATAATCCATTGTAACACGTTTTGAGCAAAACGATCGGGGGTAGAACATTTTTATAGACGATGATGTCTTAGGAAATAAGGAAGTAAAATACATAAGTTAAGTAACATTGCTCAGCAAATGGCAATGAAACATTTTTAGAAATTAAAACTTATAATTCATATTACTTTTTAAATAAAAAAAAAACATAGATTCTCTTTGCTATTTAACAGATAAGTTCCCACAATAGGAGTCTTTTCTCCGAAAAAATCCGAACAAAACAGGAAGACACTAATTCCTTATAGTAAGTAATAGTAATATAAAAATGTGGAGCTAGTTAAGATGATACAAATGGACTAACGCTAAAAAGAAAACTCTTTCCGAATAAATTGGTAGAGTGAGATACGAAACGTTAATTTGAAAATACGTATAAATACTTTATTTGTTATAGTACGTGTATTATGAAACAAAACGGTGCGAGCAAACACAAAACTTTTTCTCCCGCTTCAGTAAATTTGAACGCAATAAACTTCAACAGCTACCACCACACGTGTTAAGCTGTCTCATTATTTCTCCGCTCTAACACCCGCAACAGAACTTTATACAGATAATACAAATTTCTGTATGATTGTTTCATTTTTAATTTTGTTTTTAATATAACTTTCCTTTTGCGGTTCGTGAGGTTAGAACATTGACATTATTCAAAAAGCGCGGCAAAGAGCATTATTTTTCGCTTTCCTGAAACTTTTAGATTGGATTATATATATATTTATATTCTCTTACTCCTAAGTAATTTTAGTATAATATAATATATATAATAAACGCATATAAAAAAAATCTCTGAACCTCAGGCCTACTGGAAGAAATTCCATATAAAACTAAGTAGTGCCTTTGCACTAATTATTATGTACATAAGATTTATAACATAACTTCTGTGTGCAAAAATAATTAAAATAATATTATTTATATCTTTTAAACCATTGATTTTAAATAGGGTGTACAACACATTAATTGACAGCAAAGACATTCACCCCTTTAAAGCTTAGTACATCTATTATCATTCACCCATATAACATCGATTATAATGGAATTTCAATGGCTACCCGGGATAGTTCGAATGGATAGTAGGGTTTGTTAGAACATTCCTATATTGCTACTATGCTCACATTGTTAATAGCCTTACTTTAAAGAAATTTTTAATACATGGTAGTGTACCCTGAGCGAGAAAACATCGCCATGTCACTGGAAGTTGTCGGTCATTGCATAATAAATGTAAAATTTTTAACTGATCGTCCGAAGTCTTTCAAACAAGACGCATTTCACAATATTTATGCACATATTTTTATTATAACAAAGTGTGGACGAACAAGCAAACAGTTTACCTGGTGGAGAGATTACTGCCTCTCATAGATAAAGCCTTAGTGGTCGCGTCTGCGTTGCCGGCTTTAATATTATACATACTAACATTTGTAGCCTCGGAAAAACGTTGATTTAAAATCACAGACACTACAACATGTCATTATTTGTACTTTAAGATTTGTTCAATACGAACAATAAATTCAAATGTTAAAATGTTTGTTAATTTGACGTTTACAATAAAACATATCACTTTTCCGTTATAGCTTTGGACGAATAGTTTGTTTTATTCATATCTCCAATAATGATTAAGTTTAACCAGTTTTAGAAAATTGGAAAGTGAAAATATCGTCATTTTGAAGACTTTGTTAATAACATATTGTTTAAGTGACGGTCCCAGTCGAGGCTCCCTTCTGGATGCCCTTTAGCCTACTCACTGCATGGAGTGTCCGTCGAAGAAACCAAAAAGCTCGACTGTCTCTCAATCAGGTTTATT
>DWHU01002142.1:0-10550 GCA_018247975.1 Parides photinus
GAAAACACCCAGACTCAGAACAAATATTGTTCATGGCGGGAATCGAACCCACGACCTCTTACTCAGTAGGCAGGTACTACCAACTGAGCCAATCGGTCAGTCAATGCTATGATTTTATCGTAAAGACCTCCACTATTGAATATAAGCTTTAAAAATGTATGTTGTGATATTTAATTTTCATACTTTCATAAAATTAATCAAAACTATATGAAGATATCCAACTCAGCATGTTCAATAAAGATCGCACGAGAAACTTAAGAATTATTGAAAATTCTTATATTTTATTGTTCTTTATACATTTTTTATTTTCTACATGCATAATTTTAAAAAATGTATAAAATATTTATAGCTTTTAAAGTTGAAGTGAAAGGTCGGCTACGAGAAAATAAACATTCCAGACAGGTGTTAATATTTTACTGGAGATTGGTTAAAAACCTGTCACTGCAAGTTATACCCGACCGTTTCACCATTCATTGAAATGTTAAGGAGACATGAAATGATTTTAATACTTTTAATTTTTTTTACAATAAATACAAGGATGTAAGAATACTTAATGTAAATAATTGTGTAGGTCGTATAAATATAATTTTTCCTAAGTTGTTTTATTGCGTCTGTTGCCGACACAAACAATTTACCCCCTGTCTGGTGCGGTTGCACTTGACATCCGCACCGATCGTTCCACCTTTCGTATTATTTACAAGGGATATTATTGCGAGACCTATATATCCACTAGTGCCGCGATAATATATTTCACACTGAAAGCTTGTTACGGTATTGGAAAATGAATCAGTCTAACTCCACTACGCTTACTCGTTTTCAATTTAATTGAATAATTGAAATGGAATAATTCAGAAACGATCTTTATTACAAAGGTACGGTGTTCTGTATAGATTTAATACAATATCGATTATACTGCCATTTGCTTTGGGGCAATATGGAGCTATTGTTTATTGTAATTATATTATGTAATATTGTTCTCCTATATAGCATTATATATGATTTAAAATTTTCATTATACATTAAACAAAATGCAACTACGTACTTTAGACTTTAAACATAACGAATAAACTTGCAGCAAATATAACAACAGTTACATAGTGGATTCGTCCATTAGCGTTTTCATCGATTAATACAGAATTAAGCAGCGGTCGGACTTAACTCGACGTGAGTGGTCGTTTAAACTAACCGGCCCGCATCGTCAGAGGTCGTTTTGAGTTCACCTTTGTCACCGTCATTTAATCATCTCACTTCAATGCTATCGGACGTTTGTAAAACGTTGCATTATTGCCGTTCGTGATCGTAGTTTATCGTTTGAATGACGGCAGCTTTTAAAAACGAAGAAATACGCTTTCTCTATTTCTAACGTAGCGGTGATTGTACTTAAAAGCACTTAGTAGCGATCGTTTACGTGTGAAATAAACTAAATTTTTTCTTATTTTATTAAGTGCTTCCATGACTTCGTCGTTACAGCTTGTCTATAAACGTAGAGAACCCTGATTCGAATCAGGTGCCACATGTATAGTGTGATGCTGTTCTTTTGTCCGACTTTCTAAGAGAGTACTCTTTACTATCAACGAATCTGAACGCCGTGTGAATTAGCTCACTTTTGATCAAAAAGTTCTTAAATAAATACTACGTAATCATAACAATGAAAACTTTGAACGAAAGATGTGCCTTCATCCTCATCGTTTTAAAGCTTTAAGTCTGTGTATAAATATTTAAAAAGTCAATTTCACAGTTACTAAGCAATATGTCATAATGTTTAAATTAGAATCATAATATTGTTACACAAATCATTCGCCGGGACATTATTCAACAAGCCCGTACAAGAATAGTTCGTAACGTGTAGTAAGTTTTTACTGTACGATTTCATAGCGGTATGTCGTTTCTTTACAACCCTCTGAAAGTCCTCATGCAAGTACAGCCAAGGAAACATGACATCGGACCCTCGAAATGACTAATGCCCCCACCCGTAGTGACTTGCATTCGCTACTTTATGCCGTATCATCGCAACAGGAACTGAACAGCGTTTACAGGTAATTTATGTTCGTTTCAAGTTTGATAACGGTGTTTAGTAACCTTTTGTTACTGGAGTAACGGCTTCCGAGGACTCATTGTCCTGCTGTCCGATTTTTTCCTTACAAATTTCAGCCGTAATCTATTTTAATCGAGCGCTACAATGAAGAGTAAACGTGCTTTTGTTATTTTTCGCTGTTGTTACAACATTTTCAGTGTGAACATGAAAAGGCGCTTAAACATGAAAGCAGAGTAAACTTCAGTACGATATCATAAAAATAATAAAGTTACAATCAGGAATATAATATAAGCAAGTCGTCTGAGGTGCTAGAATCGAAAATTTTATGTTCAGTTATCCATTTACATACAAGCCTAATCCTGTTTACCTTTCAAACATAAACATTCTTAGGTTTCTATTATGTGTTATAGAAGAAAAAGAATCTGCAATAAAAAAAATTCTTAATAACTATTGTAAATTGGTTTAAATCATACTTTACGTTACGTGATATTTAAAAAGTAAAAAAGAGAAATTGAGAGTTTCGATAAGCATGAAATAACTTTAACAAGCTCGAATGACAACTTTCTCTTGTACCTTCATTATTACATAGTAAAACTAAGTGAAGAGTTAAGCAATAACTCATTTTCAAAGTAAATGAATATACCTTTATACAGTTAATAGATATTAGACCAAATTTAATTAAATTATTTTATAGTATTTAAAAACAAACATAAAATTTCTACCACTATCAAAACTCGATTCCCGCGTAGTTATAGAACTAGGAACATCTATATAAGAATAAAAATTTATTTTATAATGTAACTGAAACAATAAGTTAAATTTATCATTAATTTTATTCTATTTATGGACCTACTACGTACGTTTTCATAATTAAAACTTTCGCAATTTGTAGTTAAAGTTGAATCGTAACTTCGGTATAATTGTTATATTGAACGAGTTAAACTATACTACAGTATATTTTTCTAAAAGCCTTCTTCATTAATAAATTCAGACAAATTAATCGTTAATAAAGATTTCAGTAACTCGCAAGATTTATACTCGATAATAAAAGATACAAGTTTATGGTAAATAGTCCCTGCTTTATAGCCATAAGCCAAGCCATCTCTGCAAAGGATGGACCTTTTAAAGGTCATTTACAGCTCGACCGTCATGCTGGTATGAATGTGAAAAATAAAGGAATCGGACAATATGCAATAAAAACAAGAGCCGACAAAAGAAATACCCTCGCTCAAATATAAAGGCGTAATGAAATTCATCCCCAAGTGTGTTGTGGGCTATTATTCAGCCGCATACAATATGTAGTGTGCGGGTAACAAATGCTACTGGGCCGCGTTCCCGAATATTGCTTACGTTGCACTGGAAGTAACATACTCGTCGCCGACACACCCTTCGACAGTATGCTGGTTAAATTGTATTGAATCTGTTCTTTTGCCACTAGACCTCAAATTCCTGCTGGGGGAACATAACGCAGAGTATGTATGTAACTTCGGCGTTGTTATCGAAGTAAATTTTTCGTATGCTATTGAAAATAGTAGTGTTCTAATTTAAATGCAGTTTTGCCAATAAAAGTTCTGGTAATAACATCTTTTATATATCACTAGGCTTTTTAAATGTCTCCTTTCACGATTAAGAATTAAAATTCTAATGTACGTTTTAAACATCAACTTTTGTTAATTACTTGACGTGAGACTGTTTGCTTATTGATAAATTTTAAAAGAATGATCTATGATAGATATCAAAAACTTAATGCCTAGGTTCAATTTAAATAAGGCGCCTCATGATGATGACACTGATTACTTTCATATAATGCTTTCGGCGTTTATAATTCACTAGTTTGTGTCACTTCTAGGAACGTTTGTTTCATTGGTTCCCCGCGCTACATTACCCTGCGATTTGTATAGAAATAATTTCAACTCTGTGCCATACTTCTTGCCAGGTATAATTTGCCTCAACATTCTGGGTACAATTACTGCGGCTCCTTATATCTACATAATACATAAAGTCTATTTTGTTTTACGTTTTTACAACTTTTTACTACGTATTTTGTATTTATAAAAAGAGAGTACAAATAGGAGTTCTTCATAACTATTGAATATAGGGTTGAGAGTTAAGTAAAATAACTTGAGTGTCATTAAACACGATCATAATTTTTAAGTACTGCCAAGTCTATTTAAATTTCTTAGCTCGAATCGCGTTAATCTTATCTCTAGATAATAGACGACGAACTTTGAGTAGGCTGCAAGTGATTTTGACCTTTGTAATCTGATTGTTTCAACCTATATCAGATAACTTTGACATGTCCCGTGGAAGCGTCCGTATTTCGGGCGAGTTTTGCGTGAAGTTTGCGGCCGAGGTTGCCTTATCGGGTGCTTCAATGAAACACTTATTGTAATTTATTTCTGAGCACCTTTAACTTTTTAGTTAATTCCTTTCAGTTTTAACTTTTGTGAGGGTTACCCCGTCGTTTTTTATGCGAAACGCTTTCGTTATCTCAGTTTTAAGGGTACTCATTGGCATTATCATTTTCTCGTTTTTTCGTTTCGTAATTTTCGTTCACTAATATCAGTAAGAACTAAAAAGTTTTTTGTTTGAGTAAGAAGACAAAAAATATCTATAAATTCGGATAACATCGTCAAAACTTCTCACTCCGTACTTTCCAACGTCCGCGGAATCCACAATGAGTTCATTTAACGCGTAAAATTTTTAGAGACCTCACTGAATAAATGAATTTATTATGGAGTCTTGTAGACGTTTATTGCATTCGTTGCATGATATATCTGATCTTCACGTCGTATTTATTTAACGGTCCCTTTTCAATATTACGAGCACGGCGTTGGTACGTCAGCAATTTACTGATAGCCCCTATTTTCTATGATTTGTGAGGCTGAAAATGGGCCCCTGTCATAGAGCTGTTGAAAGTGATATCTATTAAATTCACTGAATTGTATGTACAATGTTAGTTCTCATACCTTATACGAATTGTAATCATAATAGAAATTAACTAAGGCGTAATTCCTCTAAAGTAACATAAATGTTTATATTATACTAGCTATATATAGAGAGAGATACTAGCTAAAGATTTTGGATTTAGCTGTTGTTTTGATTTTATGAAAAAAATTTATTGTTTTGAATATTCCAATAGCAAATCTAAATATTTTTTATAAAAAGTTGGTAAGTACCCAATTCGTCTCTTGCCAGAGAGCGACTCGGTAGGTTATAATAATAATGGGTCGCCTTTCCTTTGTACACCCTGTACTTATATTTGAATAAGTATTTTTTGTTACCGAAAAACATAATCTATTCTGTTCTTTCTTTAATACACAAATTTGAGTTCAAGAGAGTATGTATAGTCTTAGATAGGTCTCGGCGATAACAACCGGGGCTTGACCTGTGATCGACCGGAACGTCTACACAAGTACGTTGCATCACTAAATTTATAGGGACGTAATGTCCCTTTGTGAACCAGCGCAACACGCATTGCCCTTCTTTTATAACTTTGGTCAACAAATTTTAGACTTGTTATATACGACTCTTTTTTTCATCCTCAACCTTTACAATAAATATTTCATTAGACTCACTTCTTACCTAATCGACTCTGATAGTATCTTTCTTAAAATCTTGAGGATGTTAAGTAAACTCATTCGAGTTTACTTGGCTTGACTTGATAGAAATGTACATTACTTATTTATAATCGAAACCATTTTTTTAACTAATTATAATAAATGTGTATATTGAAGATAATGACTGTAATTTTATTGTAGTATGGAGAAATGAAAAGGTACTATATTTAGTTTAAGTTTTTTATAGCTCCCTTTATGTTTCCACTGCGTGAAGGACACTAAGAGGAGCCTTATTCCACCATGCTGGCCAAGTGCGGATTGGCAGATAAAGCCAATGATATTTAATTTTTTAAAGCGCACATAACTCATAAAAGTCATCGGTGGGCGCCGGATTCGACCCCGCAACCTCTGAACAAAGGCCGAGGTCCCAAACAATTTGGCTATCAATTACTGAAGCAAAATTCAATAACGATTTTACTTATTTGAATTTGCTATTGTTATAGGTCGTCGTGAAAAATACTACTTTGTCACAGACCCTTCGAAAACTATCTGTATTATTTACCAGAGCGATGAATCATAGGTAATATAATACCCACGGATATGACATTGTATGGAAATAGGAAAAGAACAATCTATTTTACTTGCAATAAGGAGTCTTTATTTATTTAACCAAGACAAACGCTACCATGAAATATATAAGACAATAAAATCGAACGGTTTGTGTAACTCAAGTTGTATTAACTAATATTGTACATTCCAAGCAGGCATTAGGATAATTAAATTGTTACTTAAACCGACCAGAAAGTTAGCGTGTCCAATGATGAATCCTGGCGACTGGGTGAACTTGGCAAATCTTCGACTAACTTGGATGTTTGACAAACACCTCGGGCGTTTCTCGAGCATTAAAATGGCGCCCGCTTCGGCTGAGATTTTGAACAAATATTTTATCTCGAAAGTTTGATTAGGGAATTGAACAATTGAAACTGCTCTCGACTTCCAACACAGTATTTGAGTATACGATTATTTCATCATCGCTTTATTGCGTCTCCATATCGCATTACCGAATTACCACTGTCAAAGATTATAAAAATTTATTTGGAGGCCTCCCCCTCTCGGGGTTCACTCGGTGAAAATGGGCACTGCGTCCCGCGACCCGCAGGAAAGACGATGCTCTTTGCCCCCTAATAAATCTGAATTCTCATTCTCCTCCTTCCTCTTCTGCTAATTACTCAACTACTGACACTGCGTGTCTGAATAAATGTCTCTAATCGTTTGATGTATACGGATCCTAATGCCCTTGCGCGATAAAAGCAAAATATGCGTTCTTTAAGTTCTGAATTTAACCACTTTTGGCGAGTATCTTAATTTAATGTTAACGTGGTCGTGCGAGATGTACCAGTGGAGCTAGCTGCATAATAAAATCGAACCTCTCCGCTCCGCAAAGCATCATCCTCAGGATTTTCGGCTGCAATATCTGGAGCGCCCCTCTCTACTCCCACCCTGACTCCCGGCGGTCTGCTCAGCAGAGAGTCGCTGGCTAGCCCTGTTACACGCCCGTCACCAGCACCAGACATATCCCAACGATAGCCCTTGGGTAGCAGCATTAAAAGTTCATTTCTTTTATTACTCTCCATTTTTTAGGGGTTGCCAGAGCCCCATTGGTCGCGCGAAAATGTTATTTCGTTAGTAGGCGCCCGCCACTCACGTGAGCGTAGATTGTTCAGCTCGGACGTGGAGCTGGACTTATGAGTGGCAAAAAATTTTTTATACTTATTTCAAATATTAATTACTATTATAACATTTTTATTTAAGAAAATATAACCGCGTTCAAATTCAAAACGTACTTCCCTACAAAATCATAGAAAAGGTAATCCATCTACATAATATATAACTTGTTGAATTTAAATTATTAATAACGAATTTAACATTCTAATGTACTAAGTTACGAAACGGATTTCATCCTATTATAGGATTAGGTGAAGGGTTAACTCGTTACCCTTCATTATTTTAAAAGTACTGCAATCCCGTCGGCGTTGCCCTTGATCTCGGCTTAATTAAAACTTTTACAAGTAAACGAGTAATAGCATAGCTAGTGGATGACCTTTGTTTAGCAATAGTAGGCTTAAGGGTTAAGTGCTTAATATCTTCTTAGCTAGCTTAGCTATATTATAAACTTAAGGTCAGTTATGAGAATACATTACTTTGAATCATTAAAACTATACATACATAATTACATGTTTCCGATTGGTTTTATTCTTCATATGAATAATTGAATGGTGACGATGATAATATATAAAAACAGAAGTTAAATCTTAAACACACAACAAAACGACTCATTAAAGAAACAAAAGGCATTAAGAGCGTTATTAAGACAAATCGCCGTTATTAACTGGTATAATTGGAATTAACGGTATTTGCCGTTCATGTTTAACGACGAGATATGGTCCGGGCAGTAAACAACCATCAGCGGAGGATCATCCAGAAAATTCGCTATGAATTAATGAGGTTAGGATTATGTTTGCATTAGCACGGTTGAAGCCTCGAGGCGTATTTGCTTCGGGTTGTTACCAACATAAATAGCTTACTGCTGTTTATTTATGAGTGGCCGCGTGACCTTGCGGCGGTATTTCATCGTTAAATAACGGTTTTATTTTGGGAATTGCTTTAATTACTGTAATTTATCTTCCACCAACAACGACATACACACATGACTGTGCCTACATTTAATCTTGGATAGCAGTACAGTTTATTTTAAACCCGCTTGACTAACCAACTTAATCACCCTCATATTGCCAGTCTGCCGTTTTACCAGTTTAAAATATAAGTTAATATTTTTTATTGTTACATTTATTTTAACTAATAGAAACTAATATCATATTTAAACCGAAATTTATATATGCTAAGGAAAAGGTTATCTAATAAATCTTGAGATGTAATTAATGTAACGTTTTCCGTAATAATTTCAGACATGTGTTCAGCAAAAGTATTCGTTGCTCAAATGGTATTTTATTCAGCGCAAACTTCAGGGATTACTTTGAATACAATCGTAGAACAATCCAATAAGCTATCGTTCTGTTCGTGAAGCAGCAACTTCGTAGATTGAATCGCGCGTTCTTATTCAAGTTTCTCCCGATACGTTCCCGATTGACCGGGGGCAATCCAGTATTAGCTGGAAACTAGTTATTGTTCTACTTTCATACTTTTTTTGGTACTTATCATTGTATATATAATCATAAGTAGGTGTTCGTATTTATTAAAACTTATACATATTTTAATGTAGAAATAACACGAACATAACTTTCTAAATATGGCCCTAGATACAAGAACTACATGGCCTTTAGATATTAATAAACGTAACATATTAACTATAGTTATCTTACTTATTTCACTACCAACAACACCCTTCTAAGTGGCACACAGTAATTAATATTTGCACACAATTGCTTAGCGGCAGAAATAGAAAATTACCTAGATCAGTGTTTCCCCACCTTTTTTGTGCCATGCCCCACCTAGGCCTTTTAAAACTCTCATGTCCCTTAACCCCTCCCCCCCGTCTCTCCCCTTCCTCCTGCGTGTGCTTTATTACATGATACATAATTTTTTATATTAAAAAACTTAATCGTCTGCTTAAGAAACCCTATATAATTAAACAACTTTATTTTTTAAATTTGACACCGATGTCTAAAGCGAAGAGGGCAGAGTCATGTCGGTTCAATTATCAAATTGCCCCTTCCAACCATCGAATTGCCCCCCATGTGGGGCATACGCCCGACGTTTGGAAACACTGATCTAGAGTTTCCAGTATCAAAGTCTTACCGCCGGTAAGTGAAAATAAATTATTTATCAAGTATTAGGAAACGCATGTTTTTTACTTGCACTTACGTCATACTTGCTCCTAAGATAGCTAATCGTTTACAAAAAATACAACGTTTTATAATTAGGTTTTCATCAATAGATTGGTAAGTCAATTGCTGTCGGTAACCATCTGGGTAGGTAACAACCGCAGCTCTTATTTCCACCGTCAAATAATTGTGTGCAAATATTATAGTTCCGCTTTGGAAAAGCGTTGTAACTAGTGAAATGAGGTAACGAAACAATAATTAGTCTCTCAAGACGTGGGTAGTATAATATAGTGTATCTCGTGTTAATTAGCGCCACATCATTACGAGATGAACGCCTTGCTTGTCTTATTTATTTGCAAATAAAAGCGGACAAGGCGGCTTTATGTCAAAGAGCATTCTTTACCAGTCTACCATAGGTTTGAGCAGAGAATAGAAGTGTAGTAAGTGGTGCAGTACTAATACAGTACGGGAAATATAATAAATACAATACGCATAATATGTTTTATGATAAATGACATACACTTACAATAAATATTGGACACAAACATATAGGTAGTACGTATGAATGGGAGATTAAGATATTATATAAGTACTTACATACAAATGAATAAAATACCTGACAAAAACTTAAAGATAGAAAAAAAAAAGGAAACTCTTTAACGTGTAGTGTTCTCACTACATTCGCTTAAATCAACGTTCAGGGAACCGTGGTAAATTACCCAAATGGGCTAAAAATTTAACTTTTGTGAGTAAAAAGTACATATTTTTAATTTATTCTTTTTGCTCACAAGAACAGAACAGAGCAGAGCTCTTAACAACTTGTATCTACCATCACACTGGGATGTAGAAGCCAATGGGAAACAAGTACTCTTTTCCCAAGAATGTCATTATACATCGACCACGACCTCTCTGTCAAGAGGGAAATGACTGAGAAGAAGAGAATAATATATTTATACTTTAAACATAATGTATCATCATCGTCCTGCCCATTTCCCAATTTATTTGGGGTCGGCGCAGCATGTCAGTCTTCTCCATTCATGCATTCCTGTCAGACGCTAACTCATCATTCACCCCCTTACACTGCATATCATCTCTCACACAATCCATCCATCG